>QWTY01017783.1:0-33974 GCA_008033365.1 Pseudorectes ferrugineus | reverse complement strand
AGCTGGGGAAGTTCCTGAAACTGCTATTTATTTTGTCTCTTTTTTGTATGGATAACAGGTAATCTTGATTAGTAACAATTTTCCAGTAGATCAGTAATGGAAGAGTCATATCCCATATTCCAAATCTAGTGGTTTTTATTAGTTTTAGAGAGGAGAACCATCCACTTGTATTTTAGCCACAGTGGATGTCAATACTTGTCAGAACATGTTCCAAAGCCCATATAGAGGATTTCCATATGGAGTACTGCTAGCATATTTTGTGTTGTGCTCGAGGTTAGCTGCAGTGTATCAGTTCCAATCCCAAATTAAACCAAATAACAGGAAAAATTATCTTAATCCAGTAAGGGAGAATGCATAAAGACAAGAAAATAAAAAGGCTGGTTAATAACAAAGCATGAAATATACTCACTTCCATCTAACACGAACTTAGTTTTACTTTGGAACAGCCTGTTAATTTTAAGAAGTTGGTTCCAATGTTCCCATGCTGAATCAGACCACTTGTGATTTCTTCTGAACCCAGACAAAAGCAATTTTTTACAGTTTATCATCACAATATTGATTCTGTCATATTTTCTCTGATACAAGATTGATGTGGATGTTGGAAACTGCTAAAGGGAATTCAAGATTATGTTATATTCCAGGGAGTGTTTTATAATATGTAGTGAAAATAACATTTTGTATTGTAGTGAATTTAAAAAATTACCTTGTCTTATAAAGAGGGAAGTGATCCATATATGTGTGTATTGAAACAGAAACAGTTCCTTTAATTAATTTAAGGAATGATAAATTAAATAATATGGCACAGACAATTAGGGGAAAATACCAACAAAAATTTGAATTAAATAAATTTGAAAAAAAATTAGCATTAAAATGGTGAGAATATGAGGATATTATAGTAGTTCATATACTCTCTACTACTAAATGCAGATGAGTATCAAAAATTCTACAGAACCCTTAGCTCTGATCAACATTGTTTTCTGATTTTTAACTATGTAAAATTACTTAAAAGACTGAAATATAGTTTTCAATCATTAGTCATTTCTTTCAACTTTGTCTGCAATAATTGTGGCTATAAACGTCATCACTGACAAATTCTTTAGGGGCCTGTTGTACTCATAGTTCTAATACTGTCTGTTGAGTTAGCACATTGCAAAGGCTTTGAATTAATACATTTATCATTAAGAAGCAACTACTTTAATATTTCTACTCTATAAAAATAAGACTGTCTTGTATCATCTTTAACTTCCTACAATTCATCAGAGTTGTGCTAAAATTGTTCTAAAAAGAAAGTTTCCAAAAGAAATAAAAATAAGCCAAAGTTAATATTGTAAATAGGATGGGTAATAAACTCTTCACAAGTCTAGATTTTTTTGTAGGATAACAGCTAGTGCACAGCTTAGGTGTATGAAAATGTTTCTTTCCATGGAAATACAAGTCAAATAAAATTCTTTATCTGGTACAATTGGAAAAGAAAATTTCTGCCAATGTTTAGAAACTTTCTCACTAGCTCCACAGCTATAGATGTCTTCCATCAGTGAAAATTGTCCTTCCAGCCTGTGGGTTTTGTCCTTCCCCAGACCCTTTTTGCTTGATTTGTTGGTAATGGTGCAGGTGATCCTTTTTCACTTGTAGGCATTCTTATCCTATAAGTACATATCGCAAATACTTTGCTCCATCTGCATCCTGTGTGTTTTTCAGTGCTTAGCTAGGGCCTCAAGAGTGCAATCATATTTATGGCTGGAGGAGAAAGATAACCAGGGATGTATGAGCTGCCCACAGGAGCAACCTTAACTGATTACACCCCAAAATGGGACATATCAGTTCTATTTAAAATCAGATGAGAAAAAGGCAGGCCTTAGTGTGCTAAATACAAAAAGGAAGCAATGTTCTCAGGAAGTTGGGGCATGAAGCTCAAGACAAGCATCTTCTATTCCCAACTTTTTTGCTGGCCAGCCTTATCTCCTTCTTATTGGGAGAAACAAAACCATAGAATATCCTGAATTGGAAGGGACCCACAAGGATCATTGAGTCCAACTCTTGGCCCTGTGCAGCACACCCCAGGAGTCACACCATGTGCCTGGGAGTGTTGTCCAAATGCTTCTTGAACTCTGTCAGGCTTGGTGCTGTGACCACTGCCCTGGGGAGCCTGTTCCAGTGCCCAAACACCCTCTGGATGAATAGTCTTTACCTAATATCTAATCTAACTCTCTTCTGACACAGCTTCATGCCATTACACAGTTCTATGTCATTAATGCATTCATACAAATAAGGATCGCTATCTTAAAACGCTTTTAAATTTATTTAATTATATAAAAAACCTAAAGCCATATATGAGAAAGAAACATTATTAGAATATACGTTATTTTAAACTTCAAATGTGGTGGAATCTTAACTAGGAATTTCTTCGTTTTAAACAGAAATGCACGGTACATTAAAGGCATAAAACCTTCTTTCAGGAAGTTTACCAGGATTATATCAATGCAATGAATGATGAACACAAAACATTGTGCAAAAGGTCCCAGTCATCATCTGGCTCCAAGATCAAATCTCTCTCACTAAAAAAAGTAATGAATGAGAACGGTTTCTTGTCCACACACCCTCTCAGAAAACCGAGTACATGCGGTGCCTTTAAACTGTACAATGCTGATGGAGTGACAGATCTTGAAAGCCCATCTACTCCAGTATTTCAGCTCCTGACACTTTTGTTTTGTGGGAGTCTATTCATAAATTTTTATTTGCTGACGCTTTTCATCATAAATGTTTAAAAGTAAAAGTGCATAATCATTTTCTCTTAAAAAAAAGCCCGATCAAAATCTAACTGAAGTCAATGGGAGCTTTTCTTCCTTTGACATCAATAGGCTTTGGATCAGATCCATACAATGCAATTTAGTACAGCAGTTAAATGTGCTAAAGTTCCATGGACTACAGAGAGGCTTTAGACATACTCTCAACAAATGCCCTCAATATCCAGCTGTCGTGGGAAGAGAGCATTTGTTTGGTGGTTTTGGGAAGGAAGGATGAAGGCAAGAAGTAGAGGATAATTGAAGTTGATACAGTATCATAAAAACTTTTAATTAAAAACTAGTGGGTTTCTTACGGTGTTCACAAAAACTGAGAAGGTCACAGATGTAAGTGGGCCAGTAGGAAAGTTTCTAAACTGCAGAAACTTCTCATTTTTGCATAAGACCTGTTTCTCTTGAAAAAAAAAAAATGCACATTGGAATATTCTGGAACTGATATTTTGTTCTGAGCCCATATAACATGCCCAGGGATCTTAGAGTGCAGAATACAAACTGCCTGCCTCAGTAAATCTTTGGAAATGGACCTTACAGGGTAAATGTGTAATAGTACACTAGGAGCTGGGTGCTGTTATGTACAATACAACCTAAGCAGAAGTGTAAGATTGAAAATAAATAAAATTCCTTTAAGTGAATTAAAAACCATCTAACTAGATGGTAAAGGTATAATCCATAAAATCTCTTTTGTGGTGATCTGAGATGTCACAGGTTTTTTTGCAGCCAGCACTTACCTGGTCATGTAAGTATCTGTTTGTAGAAAAATTAGGAAATATGCATGAATAATGATTACATAGTAGGTGTCAGGGCCAAAATTGTAGAGCCTCAAGACTCACAGATGCAACATCAGAGTGGGAACTGTGTACACACAGTCCCTGGACAATTTGGATGTCCATTCTGACTATCTAACACATCAGAAGTAGGTGCTCAGATGGGCTTCCCAGTGGAAAACACTGATGCTAAATTGTGTTTCTGCTACATAACTTCTGCTGAAGAGAACTTTCAACCTTCCCTGGAACCTGTGCATACTGCAGATCCACATTTCTGGAACATCTTTGTGTGATGTTCCAGTGGTCACTTCGCTTATTCACTACAGGAATTTAAGTTCTTTGGGCTTTGAACCTTGCTTTCTTCATTGCTTGAGTTTATAATGTTGAGTGATCTCATTTATCCAAAAGGTTATGTGCAAAGGGAAATTGCTGCTATTTAGACACAACTTCCCCATACAGCTATGCAGAAAAGTAAAATGTTGAAATAGGCACCACAGAGTGGTTGTTTTGAAGTACCTAATAAACCGGTGTTTATTAAAGTTAAAACTCAAGAAATCTAATTTTGTTTCTTTCCCTTAGTATTTTAATTAAAGAAGTCTCAATCTGTCCCTGGAAATCCCAAGCAGGAAAAAAAATCAACCTTTTCTTCAAACAACTTTAAAGTAAACTGGGAAAAAAACACTAACTTTTTATGAAGTCTTAAAAAAGGGAAAGATTAAAAAATATGCGATCAATAACAAAAAGGGTCTTCTGCGAGTCTTGTATCACTTTTACCTTTAACACAAAGGCACATTAATGACTACACAAGCATGAACAAAAATATTATGGGCTGTATTTGCCTTCAACTTAGGCCATGGAAAATTAAAGCAAAGCATCTGACTCCAAGTTAGTTCCTTCTAAACCTGAAAATGGAACTTTAAAAAGTGCTTCTGTCACCAGTACAGCCCCTCCTTTTTATTGGTATTTTTTTGACTTTTTTTCCCCCCAAATCATCAGATCTTACATTGAATGCAAGGAGAAAATCCAGACACAGTAAGAAAAGACTGCTCTCCAGAAAGATTGAGTCACTAGAACTTGGAAACCTAATTCCTACTGAAGGGGGGGAAAAAAAAGCCCTTTGACAGTTCATTAGTTCCACGAAAAAGTATCAAGGGTCACCAACTCTTCCTGTTCTGCTAAAATATTTATAAGAGAGAGTTCTGGAGATATGTGCTCATTTGATAACTTTTTGGATTATTCCTGAAAGTGCCTATGGCAAAGGACCTTTTTGCTCTGTTATGGTTTAACCCCAGCCAGTTCAGCCCCGCAAAGCTGCTCACTCAAGTCCATCGACACTGAGGTGGGGGAGAGAATTTCAAGGGTAAAAGAAAACCTGTGGTTTGAGGTATAGACAGTTTAATAGGTAAAGCAAAACCTGTGCAGAAGCAAAGCAAAACAAGGAATTCATTGCCCATTTCCCATGGGCAGCGGGTGTTCAGCCATCACCAGGAAAACAGGGCTCCATCAAATGTAACAGTGACTTGGGAAGGCAAATGCCATCTATCCAAATGCTCCCCTGCCTCTCTTCCTCCCCACCCTTTTCTTTCTTTTCTCCCAACATTTATGAACTGCGCATGAACCCGTATGGTCTGGGATATCCCTGGGATCTGTTGGGGTCAGCTATTCCAGCTGTGTCCCCTCCCAGCTCCTAAGGTACCCCCAACCCCCTCGCTGGTGAAATGGGGTGAGGAGCAGGAAAGGACTTGATTCTGTGTAAGCTCTGCCCAGTAATAATGAAAACACCAATGTATTATCAATACCATTTCAGCACAAATCCAAACACAGCCCGAGACTGGCTGCTGTGAAGAAAATTAACTCTACATCAGCCAAAACCAGCACAGCCCCTACCTACCCCTAGATCTAATGAATCACTGGGAATGTCACTTCCCTTCCAGTGTCCTCAGTCTGTAATGGTCCAAATACAGTGGGACCTTTGGGATTTTTCACCAGATTTATCACAGGGTTTGGAAATGCTGTGCTTTCTCCCAGGACTTTCCAAACAGAATATGTATTATCTGTGCCGCCTGAAATGAAAAGAAGAAATATTTCCTTCAGACCTTGATGAAGGCAGTTGATGGGGAGAAAAATGCAAGGATAAACCATTTATACAGAGGGCTATGCAGCACCCTGACATAGTTTTCTTCTTCTTCAAAAGTAATAAATATTCATTAACCATTAGTAAAATGCCTTCACAATCTAGTCGGCTTTTTTTTTTCTTCTTGCAAAGCTACAGTAAAAGGACTCAGGATGCAATTTAGCTTATTAATATTCTTTATTTGTATTACAGTAGTAATCAAGGCCCAGTAATCACCCTACTCTCACTGTGCTCTGACAAATGACCTTTATTTGGCTGCCACTGCAAAATATATCTGTAGCTGAGAGCAGCAGATGACCTAGCACAGCTTCAGAACAAGTACATGTGGGAGCTGCTGCAAACTCATCCTTTCTCTGGAAGCAGAGCTCAGCACTGATTATGAGAATGGAAGACACCAATTTCATGTTATAGAAACTATTTTAAGTCCCCTGTCCCCTCCTTTTTTTTCTCTCTTTGCTCTGCACTGTGATAAGAACCACATTTTTGCAGAAGATTATCCCTAAATACAAGTCTGTCTATCCCAAAAGCAGAGGAGGTCAGATTCATGGATATTCACTTTGCCTGAAGAGTTTTTCACCTCAAGTTACTGCAAATTATGCCAAGCAGTGACTTAGCCTCTGTTCCCCAGAGCTTAGACCACTGCCTGAAACTCTGTTACTGTGTTTTTCCTTCCTTCACTCCTGATTTCTCTTTTCTCATGTCTCCTCTCCCACATCCTACTGAACAACAAAAAATTCTATGGAGATTAATTAAGTGATTTCTGTGCTTTTTCTAATTGTTGTTATTTCTGAGAAACTGAGCAGAGGACTGAGGAAGTACATGGGCTGGTGGCTGAGGCAGGAAAACAGGTTTCAAGGGACTCAGTTGAGTTTCTGGCTAACTGGATATCTAAGTGTCACTGCTCATTAATTGTTCTCTGTCCTTTTCCGCTCTCTGTAAAATGAAAACAGGGGAATGTCTTTCCTCTTAAAAGTTTCTTTATTGATTTATGATGAGATTTGTTATCTTTTCAGTTGTGGACATCGTTTATTATCTCTCCTGGAATTAGATAGGCAAGTTAAAGTCCCCTGTAAAGGAAACAAAGTAACTGGGGAGGATCATAATCTTAATCATGTGCACGTGCTTATTTAACCAGAGGAGGCTTTGGAAACCTACTACAGCAAAATTTGTATTAGATTATCCATGATCCATGATTCTCAGTATTGAATAATTCTGATCTTGCTGATGTGTAACGTAAATTTGGATTAAGGCTAATGCCAAGTATGTGGGAAGGTTCCATACAAGTGGAACAGGGAAAGACTGATTCCAGGGAAAAACCAAACAAAACAAGGTGTTCTGCTCCCCTAACACGGAGGTTTGATGCCATTTAAGATGCCCTAAGGTGATTCAGTTTAGTCTCCAGCTGTCACCTCCTAAATACACTGTGCAGTTCAGCTCACCTAAAACTAGACACACGAAGGCAGGTCAGCTGAATATTTAATTTTCTAGGCTGTCATACTGGCTTGATCTGCTCCAAAAGTGATGCAAACAGACCCACCTTAGCAACGTTTAGAGAGCAACATGTAGATACTTGAATTTACATTTCTTAGCCTGGAGATGGATTTTACCCCAAATGTTGGAATAGATGTATTTTAAGTATGAAGGGCTTAAAAGTGGCTCCTATCATAGAGAGGAGCTCACCAGCAAGTTTGATTCTGCTCCAACATGTCCTGTCCCTCCCAGTGACCTGAACCAAACTCTGAGTTTATAATGGCATCTGAAGCCAGGTGAGTTTCCAATAGCTCTAGGCTTTCACATGTCATGCTGCTCTGCTAATTGCTTAAGCAGCTGTACCTTTATATCTTCCATCCTTTCTGAAAAGTTAATCTAATTGAACTGGGATTTTCACACAAAGAAACTAAGAAAACAATAAACTTCATTTTCAGAGAGGAGTAGACAGGTGCAGGAGCAACAGCAAACACATAAACAAAACTCCCTTCTACCATATTGGCATATAAAGAGAAACAAAAACCTCACTGATCCTGGCATAGGGAGCAAGGTTGTGATTAACCATTGAATTATTCATTGTTACTCTTGTTATGTCAGAGATTATGTGAAGGTTAAGTAAAAGTAGAAGAAATAAAAAGTAGAATAGAATCAATATAGAATATTTGATGGAGGAGAGTGATTAAATGTTGCTTTGGCAAGTAGTATTTATTGTTCATGGCAGGAGTCCTCGAATTTCAGTCCAAATTTAAGATGGTCTTTGAGTAATGAGACTGTGGAAGCTGGGGATGAACTCAGAGAGAAGCCCTGACACTCAGGCTCCTGCACCATCTCATAGCTGACATTAATCAACAGCACACTCAAGATTTGCCACAAAGCCCATTGCTATGAACAGTAATTGAACACAGGTTACAGCTAAAATTAAATGTATTTTCAAAACTATTTTTCTTTCTCTAGCACCCAGAGCCCTTTAAACAAAAGAATATATCTGATGGAAATAAAGAAAAGAATTCACTACACAGTCTGAAGGAATCTCCCTGTTTCTGGATGTTTGTTGTAGTCATCTACTGGGCTTGATACATTGCTGAATTTTTCAACTATTTAAGCTGCATAGCACCACTGATTTCAGTAGCTTTACTGCAGTGTGTTTCTACTGCAAAATGGCAAATCAATTTACCTACGGTTGCATATTCTTCTTTACCCATTAAACTGATTATATCTTCAACTATTACTCTGTTTATAGTATTTTAGATAGCCAGTAACAATGCAAATATATTTCTTACCAAAAAATAAATTAAAAAAAAAAAACAAACCAAAAGATGGGCCAGGTAGATTCTGCAAATTAGCACCTAAAATTGACGTTTTTCAGTGCTGACTGTTTTCCAGGTCATCTGTATATCATGCCAGGATCTTAAAAAGACTCTAATATAGCCAACATAATACTTATTATCTCTTGCTGGCTTTGGAAGTAGGGATAAATTTTAGGTGGGAGAGGTGGTTTTGTGGTTTTGGGGATTTTTTTCTGCATTTTATTATCTTGACTCATTACAAGTTGTAAGAGACAATGAGGGATGTGAGTTCAACAGTTAGAATATGTTCAGATTGCACTTGGACAGTAAAGTACCTGTTCTTGCAAATTGGCTAGATTAAGGGCTCAATTTCCATTTTAACCAAGAACATGGAGTATTTATCTGTGGAAATACCCTTTGGCTTATCAGAAAGAAGGTTAACAGGTGGCTTGATCTGAGAGTACCTAAAGAGCAGCTAGAAGAGAGCTCTTTAATCAAGTGGCCAGACACGAGCCAAGATCCAACAGCTAGAAATTGAAGATTAAATGGGAAATAAATGCCGATTTTTATTCTGGAGGCTAATTATCTGTTATTTGCTGTTGGTTATTAGATTACAGGAAGAAGTGTTTGATACAGGAACACAAGACTGCTGAAGTTGAAAAGGGCCTTTGGAGAGCATCTTGTCCAACACTACTGCTCAAAGAAGAGTCTTCTGCAGCAGCTTGTTCAGAGCTGAATCCAGATGGGACTTGAATATCCCCAAGGACAGGGACTTGCAACATGGGCAATCTGTTGGGTGTCTGACCACCCATACAATAAACCTGATTTTCATAAATTTACATGGAATTTTCTGTATTTGAATTTGTGCTCTCTGCCTGTTGTTCTGTCACTGAGCATCACTGAGAAAGGTCCAGCTCTGTCTTCTCTACTCCCACATCAGGTATTTCTATACACTGGTAAGACACCTCTAAACCTTCTCTTTCCAGCTGAAGCCCTCTCACTCTCTCTTCATTTCCATCACTTCAAATTTTCCTGTCAAGAATGAAGGTCTCTCCACTAGTCTCTCCTTAGCACTAGGATGTGCTCTAGTTCAACCAAAAACATCAAGCTTAAATGCATGGGTTGTGAAGGGATAGTTGTCATGTAGGAAGTCGGGTAACTGGAATAACACATTTTGCCATTAAAATCTTCAGACTAACACCTTTGCCTTCCAGAAAGAACAACCTTCATTGAAGGTACAGATGAGTTTTCTCTCTGCCTCAGAGAACTGTAATTTTCAGTCATAGGAATAGAATTATAAAACCGGAATAATTTTCTGAATAAAAAATCCCACGCAATATTTTTTTTGACCAATTATTTAATGACCTGTTGGGCTGTGGTGTACCCACAGTGTTCCCCTGTACAGTCACTTGAGAATGTTATAGGCACTTATTTCCCTCCTAGAGACAATGGCATTTTGGATTTAGTGGATCAGCAAAAAGGCAGTGGCATGCCAGGAAATCCTAGACAATTATTGCCTTTACCGCCCTTTAGCAGTGTGGCTGCAGCAGGGCTGAACAGCTTGAGATGCTTTAACAAATTATTTTCAAAATGTGGATATTTTTTTGACATGACTTATTTCTTTGCTTGAATAGACAATCAGCTTAGGATCTATCACTTTTCTTGGCTCAGGGTTAACGCTGTTACATTTCTGATCCTCTGGAGGGAATTTTTGTTAGGTTTTTTTAAGCCTTCCATTGGAAATCAATTTCTAGATTTAGTTCATCAGTACGTTTTTGCTGAATCTGTTACCTACCCTTCACACATTGTATTCCTCTGAAAATGGCCTGGGATTAATACAGAATGGGATCACAGAGCTGCTTGCATGAATCTGCTTCAGATAGATAAAAATTGGGGCAGTCAGTGGGAAGAACCCTTCCCATGGTGTTTAACTGGCAGGTCTCTGGAGGTGGGAAGGTGGACACCATTCCGAGGAAGTCCATGCATGGATGAAGTCTGGCTCTTCCTCACCCAGCTAATTCACCAACTTTGGCCTTCTCAACTTTTTTCCAAGGGGTGGTGAAACCAGTTCTGGGTGCTCCAGGACTGTCCTAAATGGGGACACAGCCCAGATACAAGAGTTCAGGGAGCAGTAGGATGTGCTTGTTCCCACAGTCCTTATGGTGTTCAGGTATTCCCTGCCTCTGGATGTTCTCTGGCTGCCTCCAGGCTCACACTGTTTGGCAGCTGGCTTTATTTCTCCCTATAGCTTTGAGTTGTCTCAGCGTAAAGGGGTCTTGAGGGCCTTTGCCTTTGCACTGTTAGAAATTAACACGTTGGGAAATGAATTACACCTCCCGCCAGCTAAATGAAAACACAGACTGATCTGAGAAAGTAATTTATTGATCTTTCTTCTGTTAAAGTAGATTCCAGGGTGCAAAATACTAACTCAGCTAAATCAATATCCCTTTCACTACCAAGTTGACTTTAAGATTGTGGGGATATTCTGAAGAGTGGAGTTTAATTTCAAGACATGTCCCTCAGACACCACCTTAGTTAAAGCTACAGGACAAGTTTTGGGCAAACTGGGAGGGGGATTCTAACAGTGGTGTGTGGATCATCCACAACCAATTCATTGGGATCTCAATGACATGTGAAGGCAGAGCAAGGTATATTGCTGGAAGTCAAAATAGCTTTTAAGTACAAAGCAATTTTAAATCCCTTATTAAAGAGTATACTTGCAAATTCTGGTTTAATAACTTTTCCTTATCTGAGTCCTCAACTGCTGTATATCAGCACAGCTTTACTGAATTTAGTGGCGTCTCATTGGAAATCTGGCCCTCTTTTTGATGGCAAGGAAATAGTTCTAAACATGTCTATGCATAAAATGTCAGCTAGATATTAATTTATGAAAAGTTTGCATTTTAAAATATGATTTTATAGGAATATTTTAAAATTCCTTTATAAATAATTTAAAAAGCATTATTTTAGCTATAGTAAGGGACTGTTGGGTATCAGCTATGATTCATATCTCACAGTGAAGAGCAAGACTGTAAAATGTGAAGTAATACTGCAGTATTCAGCTGGAAAGCAGTCCAACTAGAAGTGAGGGGATTCAAGAAGTAAGTTGTTGCAGTGGCTTTTCCCCAGCAAATTATCCTACTATGCCTGAAAGAATTAAGAAGAGCAATCTAATCACCCTTTCTATGTTATTCTTGTTATTCTCTGCTTTTTCTGTTTTGATTTTTTTCCCCCTCTTCTTCCCTGCAAGGAAAATTTAATGAGGCATATTTGCTTGTTTCCATGGTATTCCAAAGAAAGATTACTAGCTGAAAGCAAAGAAATATATAGAATAAAGCAGGGAACGAATGTCTTGTCTTTAGTAACACATATAAACCTTACTTTCAGAATAAATTATATAGAAATACTTTTTCTGTACTTGTAATAAGCGAAGACATGTCAGTCATTTTTTTTTACTTGCTCTAAGGTCTGATGTCATACAGAAAATATTTGCTAAGCAGTATCTCTCTATTCTTTGGTCAGATAGACATACACATGTATGGGTTTATAGAGCTTTTAAAAACAGCTTTTGCTATTTGAAATATTTCATAGCTAAGTGACAAACAGTATTCTGTTTGCACTATTCACAGAGCACAGGGCTATATTATGTAGTTCATTTATTTATTGATGAAATCCAAATTTAAGTCTGTGAATAACACCTGGCCAAGAAAGACAAGAGCGTCCCAAGCAGACCCAAGTCCATAACTGCTCGTGTACCCACTGAATTCCCTGTGTCTGATGTGACAATGTTTATACAAATGCAGACAGAAAAAGGCAGTTAACATCAAATCCAGCTTTATTAAAATTTCTTGTTCATGGTCAGAAAAAATTATCTTTCATTATTCTTATGCTGTTAATTATTTGTTTAATTTTTAAAAGGCTCGAAAGTTCAAAGGATGGATAGGATTTCACCCTGATGCCCTTGAAGTCAGTGCCAAAATACCTACTAATTTCAGAGGTCCAAATTCAAAGACATGTAAAATACTGAAATTAATACAGATGACACCAACAGAACTTGAAGCAAGAATTACATTTACTGCAACACTTAATGAAAAATATAGACAGGTGATGCATGAATAAAACAGAGGTTCTCCAAGCACCTATGACCTGCATAACCATGAGCAAACCACTAAAGATTGGATCTGTCACTTAAAACGACATACCTGAGATAGGAGCTCCAGCTTTCTCTCTGGTCAACAGAAAAAGATCAGCAACTTCAGAGGACAATTTAATGCACCTGAGACACAAACCTGCCTCATGACCAGGAGTTTAATTTAAGTGCCTAAAGCTAGATGGGATGAACCAGGAAGAGCAAATACACAAAATAAATAGTAGTAGCAGTTGGGACAAAACTGCTGAGGGCTTTGCAAATCCTCTTGAAATCTACTGTGCCTTATTTCTTACCTTCAAATCGAGCCGGAGTTACTACAGTGTCTCCAGAGATTTGTTAATACAACGTGCTTTGTTAGCACAAAGCAAAGAAAACCCATCTATTCAAAGAAGGTGGTTTGTTGGTTTTGGTTTTTTTTATTTCATTGCAATGCTAGGAATAGTATTTTCCAAAGCTCTGGTCTATTGTCTGAGGTTTTGTTAAACCTCTTCAAACTCTCTTTGAGCTACATGAAGTCACCCTTGCGGGTCCTTTCTTTGTTTGGGTTTCAGTAGGGGGATCCGCCTGTCTTTGTGTAGATCCTGGCTCCAACCATTAATTAACCAATTAAAATAAAAAATGTTAATTCCACTCAGTCACTGCTGATCAACTAGATCTAATCCTTAACAATTTTAATAGAATCACCATGAATCAGACAAGAACACTTGCCTGCAAATTCAGTTTGAGGGTATGCTTATGCTAATAAAAACCCATAGGTCATAATATTGCCAGCCAAAGTATCTGATTTTACAGAGTATTGTTATTTCAATATTATCAAATGAAAAAATAAGGGCCATCTGCTCAGCATTTTAATGAAAACACACACGTATTTCTTCTTACCTGTGTTTAAAAAAGTCACATCATCTGCCTTTTACCCATTTCCACAATGTTATAAAAATAATATTTTTTCCCTCAATTCCAATTTTGCCTAACAGACAAGCAGGAATTATTATCTTCATTTTATAGGTGGAAGATTATTGCCCAGAAAAATTAAGTTGCAGAGGTTTTCCAGTACAAAAAACTGGTCACTCTTAAATTCCTCTATACTGCTTCACAGCTCAGGTTTAAATCAACTTCCATAATCAAACTAATTAATCTAGATTTTAGAACTTGAGCATAAAAAAACATTGTGAAGTAAAAGACAAAGAAGATAATATGCCATTCATGCATTCTCCACATTTTCTGAGTAATATTTCCTTATTTTTTCAGGAAAAAATCTCTCTTCAACTAAAGTGTTAAAATATTATCCTATATATACTTCCAGCAAGCAACTTCTCGGCATGGGTTAGGCTCTACTTGGAAAACTATTGTCATCCAGGAGACAACCTGTAGTTTTAAATGACTAGGCTGTCAGTTCTTTAGCTCTCTGCACTTGCTTTTTCTGCTTTAGTGAATAGTAACAATTACACGACAAACAGCATGTTATTTCCAACTGTGGGTTTTTGACAGAAATCTTTGTGATACAAATATTGCAAACTTCCATTCATTTGCACGATTAAATTCTATGCAGATTTTTAAAGCCTTAAGAAGATTTTAATAAAACCCGCAGTCTTTAGAATTTGGAAGAAAACAGGGGAATCTTTTGAAAAGTATTTTTATTAAAATGGAATGCTTTAAACTGTGCAGATTTGGGATTTTTTTTTTATTAGTTTTGCTAGATTTCTGTTGAGATTTGCAAACAGTATATTTCATACCCTGGAAAGGGTGTTGTCAGCAATAAGGATTAAATATTAAGCAATTCTGCCCCAGAATACATTTATAAATCACATTTTTCCTGAATTTAACAATGAACCTGCAACATTATATCGAGTAAATAAACATGGAAATATTATAATTGCGTAAAGCTTGAATGTCATTTATGAAGGCTGCTAGAAGCCACAGACCCTACTCTGATTTGGCAGGAAGCACTTTTAAAAATTCACCATAAGCATTTAATTTTTGAAGGACAAGTAGCGATTTAAATCATTCATCAGTGTCAGGTTTGAAAGATGTGTACTTGGATTCCTCTCCTCCCCGTTCTGCCTTCTCTCCCAACTGGAACATGAGATGTGCTTCAGGTGTCACTTTCTCCCAGCCCCCTGACTGGGCAGCAGTGGCTCCGTGAGAGCCCCCATCACTCCGGGTGCCATTCCCGGGATGAGGATCCCTCCCCAGCGTTTGGTGACATCCTAATTACCCTCCGCAAGTGCTCGTGGGGTAAACAACTGAGGAACGAGGCTGCACTGAGGATTTTGGTGAGGTTTTGTATTTTGACAAAGGAGAAATTGTGATCTTAGCATGGGGTTTTATCCCCAATCCATCAAGAAGTCCAAGCCCCAGATTAGTTTTGTAACCCTGCTCAGTTTTTGTTGTCTCTGCCCAAATTTCTCTCACTGTGCAGTCACCCTACATGAGAATTCATCCTTTATTTCTTTCTTCGATTAATGTATTTTCTTTTATTTCCAAAGTAATTTTGAACAGTTCTAGTCTTCACACTCATGGCAAAGTCAGCAGCTGTGGTTTTTATGAACTGAAGTCTTTTATTTTGTGTTCTTTATGCAATACAATTAATGAATGTAACAACAAGCAAAATGCATTTTTCATCAGGGTTAGATTCCTTATTAATATTTCTTTTTGCATTTACATATACATTTTAACCAATGAAAAGAACTCCCTGTACCTATTGAAGCTTTTTGATTTCCACCAAAAAATTTTAATTTAATCCTGGTCTTTTCCGCATATACTCTTACATCAGCAGATACCTAATATATTTTATAGTACACTAATTAATGGTTTTATTTGAAATAAAACATTTGCTATCCTGACCACCTTTAGTGATGGTTTCCTAGCAACCAAACCACCTCAAATGTTGACCCTCATAAGATGTACTTTATCATTGAAGAGGTTAACTTTTTGTATACTTTCTAAAACAAAATTAATTCCTTTACATATATATTATTCAGTTTCTGTAAAACGTCTTTATTAATTTTCTCAATGTCTTTTTAACAGTAAAATGATAGATTCAGAAAAGTATCCGAAAATTCAAAATAAACACAATTATAAAAATAAAAAGAAGCTGTTGCACTCTGAAAAATAAGTCAACATTTTCAGTTACTATTTTTTTAAATTCCAGTTTCCATAAAAAAATAATTCTATGCTGGCATCTGAGTAAAAATCCAATGTTTTAGTCAAAAAATCTCTTCAAATTGAAATTAATACTCCCACAACAAAAGTTAGTTTCTTCCAGGTTGGAACTGAAAAATTCAAAACCTATTGCTTTCTCTAAAAGATTTCAACACCGTCTCAAGTGTCATTCTGCTTAAAGCTGAAACAGCAGTATTTGGCTGCCTGGAATTTTCAGATTATGGATGTAATTTTCCCCCATTTATTTATGTTTCGTAAATTCTTTCCTTACTGGAAATCCTTAGTAAAAGTCAAAGAATTTTAAAGAACTCTTTTTTAGAATTCCTTTTTTTTTTTAAATTTCTTTTTCAGAAATAACAGAAAGAAGGGAAAAGACAGAGAAAGGAGAAGGGAAAAAACAAAGAAGAAAAGCAATAAGAAAAATGCTAAAGTCCTAAATTATATTCAGAAAATTGAAATGATTTCTAGGGGTTTTTCAAATAATTTGTGGATACAACCAGACTGTTATTTCCAATGTTTCCAATGTTTTTTCAATTAAAAATTGACTGCCTTTAAATGTTAAACATCAACCAGCTCTAGTTTGATGTTAGCAGAATGACTTTCCTAAACATTAAAATTCCTTTTCCTACCTGTCATTGCAAATATTTTCTGTTATTTGTATGGGTTCAGATTTTTAGTCCATTATTATTCACATTTTTTTCATTAAAATTGCTACTTAAGGGTTGGCCTGTTTACAGTGGCTGCCCCACCACCCCTCCCCTTTTAATAGTGTTTGCTTTCTATCACTAATGACTGTGCCCCTACTTAAGCAATGATAGCAACACAGCAAAAATCATCTTCCGAAGAGCTCCCACTTCAAACCAGCAGAAAAAAGGGGTACTTAGCTCTGATTAAAGAGAATCTCTCTGCTTTCATAGAGTCAAGTGAGCTCCTGCATAAAGCCTTTTGATAACTTCACAGAAAGAGCAGGACATGATGTACATCTCCCTCTTGGGAGGCTGAGGTGCAAAACTTGTGGTTTGGTTGTGCAACAGAACCAAGCAGGACCCAAGGAAGCTGTGGGGCAGGGCAGGAGTGATTCCCCTTTGTTCCACATCTCAGAGCGGTCCTGTGCAGAAAACTGCCTCACTGAGAACATGAAAACCTGAAATCTGCTTGTGTCTGTAGAGCTCCTAAAGTCTCTGACTGGCAAGGATTGGGGCAGGTACCAGTAAGGAGGATCTGGAATGATTTAGGTTGGAAAAGACCTTTAAACTCATTAATTCAAACCATAAACTCAGCACTGACAAGGCCACCACTAAACCATGTTCCTAAGTGCCACACCTACACGTATTTCATATGTTTCATTGCCTGTCCCCCATTCTCCCAATTTCACTGTCTGTTAATTCTTCCCTCTTTCATTCGAAAAAACCTTCTCTGGGTTTATACTGCAGATCTCTTGAGACTGGGTCCAGCCCTGTTCACTAGAGCACCACCTGTGTTCTCAGATATAAAGGTTCCACCCAGAGAGTTCTCGTCAATGGGAGAATTCAGGTGCCTTACTTTATCTCTGTATTTCTGGGTGTTTTTCTGAACCCTTTGGTACTGTGCCTATCTGTGATTCTTTTGCATTTATATCTCTAGCAAAAGGACACAGAAAGCATTAGACATTTCAAATTTTAATTAATGGAAATAATGCTTATGATGCATAATCGGGCTGCTGCATAAAATTAAATAAATGGACCTTATTTGGAGACAGAGCAGAGATCAAGAGATCAAGAAACCAGATTAGACTAGAAAAACATTCATCAATTATCAGTTACTAAAATTAGCTTTGTCAAATGTCAATATGAAGCTTTTTTCCCTTGAGATCCAGTGCTAGTGCAACAGACTTGTAAGATTAATCATCTTTGAACATTTTTTTGTTGTTATTGTTGGATAAATTTCCAGTTGATTGTTTGATACATCAACAAGAGTTTAATTCCAGAAAATTGTTCAGTAAAACAGGTGCTGTTTATTACTTTGCCTTCCTTCCCCAAGCTGCTGTTGGTTTTGCACTCAACGAGAAACGTTAGTTTAAAAAACTAAAAACCTCCGTCAAATAATTCTAAGAAGACCCCAGAACTCTGCAGAGCACATCCATTGCATCCATTCATTGGCTCACACTCCTGACTCTTACTGTAGAGATCTATATTTATGCATGTTCCCTGTTTTCTTACTTAGAAATCTATAAATTATATCCATATCTGTCAGTCTAACAAATGTTTTAGCCAATACACCAAAGGGAAATTTGACCAGTAGGAATTTAATGGTGAGTAGATATTGAAATGCACAGCAAGGAATGCATTAACCATCTCTTTTTAATATTGACAACTGTTTTAAGAAACATGCAGAGTTACAACTGAAAGGAAAGAATTGATATCTTCCTTTGTAATCACAGACTATTCACAAAGAAATACAAAATTAGGAAACTGAAGACACCAATGGTTACCTCTGCAATTGACTGCATCATTTTGAGATCTTTCACATTAACATATTCCCAAAATCAAGTACCAGCAGGCACACCAAAATGCAGAAAGATCAATATTTTATCTTCTACAATGAATATAATTGCAAATCTGTGCATCTGAATACAGAATCACTGCAGTTAAGTGCCAAAGATACTGAACTAGTACCCAAGAAACCTCATATTCTTGTGAATTCCACTAGGAGAGGTTATTCCAGAAGAACCAGGTAAAGAAAATTCAAAATGCTAGTTATTCTCTGAACGGTATGAATCAAAATCTTTCCCACTTTTGGGCTGATGCCTGGTTGGAGTCACACTTAGATGGAACAGGCAATGATAAACACTACTGTGGCTCGGGAAAAGAGGCAGGATCTTGCAATATATTAACTAAAATATACTAAATTTTAAAGGAATCTCAGCACTGAATTCAAGCAAAATCAGTAATAAAGATGAACCTGCAGTGGTGGATTGCAACCATATCTAGAAGCAATAAGCCACATGCATTCTACACATAACAAAATGAAGGAATAACTGTAGTACATAGACTTAGATTTTTAGCAAGATAATCTGAAGTAAAGCTAGAACAGATGTGCCTATGTGAGTTTCAGACAGACTCTCCTGTTTCTGTCTGTACCTGAAGTGGAGGTGTAGACTGGAGTTAAAATGCCAGCATAGGAAAATCCTAAATTAAATGGGATTTTTAAGAGCTGGAAAATAACCATATATAAAATAGTGTTCAATATCATAAATCTATCTCACTCCTTTCTGAAATGCAGGACAGTAAGACATTCCATGATGTTATTCTAAATCTAATATGTTTTGCAAACAATTCCCTCTGACAGCAAACTGGTTCTAGCAAAGCCACCCACTGTCTCACCAACATTATTATTCAATTTAGCTGCTTTAATGAGCTGGGCATTTTGCAGAACAAATAAATAATTCTTGGCCCAAGGATCTTGCCCAATAATTTTATGGATGATGAAATGAATGACAGCAAGATACAGTAGGAGAGAAAGAGAGGGCTGAGCTTGGGCCTTAAAAATACGCTGTGATTATCCAGTCTGAGCTTATAAACTGAGTGATGTGCAAGATGTGTACTCTTTTTGCTTTTTATGAGACAAGGCAGAATTCTGAACAGTAGTTTTTCTATGTCTTTGCTACTGAGATTTTCATAGCTATCTCATTAAAAATCTGAAAGTTAGCATGCACAATATAAAGAAATGCTGTATGGCTGCCAAGTTTTCAAAATATATTCCAAAAACACTACCAGAAGGAAACCATAGAAACATTGCTGGGTGTATAACAGTCAAATAAAAGTCCATAATTAACTACTGAGAAAGAAAAAAAATTCTGAATTTTTTAGATGATTTAAAAATTAAGGAGCAATTTAAGTAATAGTGGTATACCATATTTTTAGCTGCTTTCCTTTACATTTCATCTGGTAAATGCAATGAATTTCTCTTCAAGATAACACACAAGGGTATCCACAAAGTGTTGAAACATGGAAAGCTCAGGGGGGACCTACATGGAGAAATCAATGCTCACTAAGTAAGGATATGAAGTTACATCGAAGTAGCTACTCTGCACCAATTCTTAATGAAGACAGTGGCCTTTGCTACATCTCCCTCTATGTTCCTAAGGGAATTAAATTAGAATCATGGTTGTCTTAATTTCTACCCATGTGGTGAATGGGTAGAAAGAAGCATGTCCAGAAGGAGAGGCAGATGTGAAATGGACTGTACTGTGCTGTTGAAATGGTTTTATCTCTGCTGCTTTTACAGGGAGAAACGAAACTGAACTGACTTCAAAGAAACATACATTCCTTAAAATAGGAACAAATTATTTTTTTCTCCAGGAAGACTCAATTCTGCCAAGAGGGTGGGTTGCATCTCACCTGCTATAGAAGCTGTCTTTGATACAAGCCTTCTGGTACCAAAGACAATAATTTTTCATCGCATTTTTTCCCATTACTTAATTTCAGTGGTAATGGTGCCAGAGATCACAGTGCATATTCTCCACACATAATTTCTGAATTTTGTCTTTACTGGTGGCCTCTGCCATGTGTGAGCACATAGGTTCCTGTCATGATAGTTGAACTGTGTCTGTTTTCTAGTACTAACTTTCACATTCTCTTGCATTCTTCTAAGTTCCCTCAGCCTTAGAATGGGATGTATCTCAGTATAATCATCCAAAAGTTAGACACTCAGTCATGGAAGAGCCCTCTGTCCTCAGATAGGCAGAAATCCTGAAATCATACAGTACTTAAGGCAGAGGGAACCACTGTGCCTCATCTAATCCAACCCCTGTGTCCAACAGAGCGTTAATCTTGACACTAGATATAGTTGCCTGGAATATTTTCCAGATGAGTTATGAAAATTTCTAAGAATGGAGATTCCATAAACCCATCCAAACTGTTCTACTACATAGCCATTCTTTCTGCAATTCTTTTTCCCCATGTACCCAAAAATGTCGCTTTATTTTTTTTTCACATTATATGCCACTGTCCTTTAGCATGGAGAGTTGCTTTTGTTCCAAGGGACTCTGTGAAATATCAGCACTCACATCTTGCTTTAGCAGAGTGAAGGTGATTTTCCAGTGAGCTGTGAAGGTTTTCTTTTTCTCTCCTTCAGTTGGGCTAACATGACTATTGTGGTTTGTCATGAGTGTCTAGATTGTGGTTAGATGTGGAAATACAGTAATAGATGCTTTCACGCAAAGATGGAAGGTTGTGACACCAGTGTCAAACCAACTATTTCAGCATTCCCCAGCGATGCATCAAAATGTCAAAATAGTGACAGAAGTTGAAAAGCATCTCTAACAGGGGAGAACCCTGAACACACCTTCCAAAGGAAGAAAAAGGCAAGGCAGTTGCAGTTGTATTCTGAAACTGAGTGTCCTCTTAATGCTACAGCACAGGTTCTGGTAATCTCTAGTTTAGAAAGGCAATCAACTGGGCATGCAGTCAGGTGTAAACTGGACATTTCTTTGTGGACAAATCGTCGGTGGATGCAAAATATCTGAGATAATTAACAATTATATAATTTAAGCAAAATGGAAGAGTGTTATGGAAGTAGCAAATATTCTGGCAGAACAAAACAGAATTAAGTATCTGGCAGAATGAAGTAGAATTAAGAATCACCAACCAAGAACATTTGCTAAAATTTTAGTCTTCTTCTGGGGATCTAAAGTATCTGCGATTTTGCTGTACTTTGTTTATACTCTGGTAGCACAGTTATGGCCCAACGTGCCAGATGAAAAGCACATAATAATAATTAATCCTTGCACTACAGAATTTGCAACACAATTAGCTGTGATGAGCGAAGAATTGAAGACTTGCTTTGGGGATATGTAATCTTACTTGGGACTAAAACAAGATTTGCCCCCAGTTACACTTACAGTCATTAAGACACAAAGAATCAAATAATCTGCTCGAGTTTGCAGAACAGATGCAGCAATTCCAGGAACTGATCAAATATTTCTCAGTCCTATAATGTGCTTCAAACTGACTGTCATTTCCTATTTCTTCTTTTAATAACTATGTGAATAGTGCAGGGCAAGAAGCTTGATTTTTTTTCTGCTAAACATTTAGATGAAAAAAGCAGCCCTGAGATGCTTATTCCCTGAGGAGATGTTTCCTACCTGGACTGCTGAGGTACCACGATGCATAGCTGAATAAACCAGGATGGCAAGAAGCGAATTCATTTTTTTTTAAGTCCTAAACCCATGGCTGAAGCTGTTTCAAGAATATTTTGGGAATTTAAAACGCAAGGTCTATATTTAAGCCTATATTAGCTTTCAGTTTAATGAGGGTCTGAATAACACATCTTAGCTTTACTCAGTTTGCTTCACATGTCAGTATAGAAGTCAGAGAATTATTTAAGAAATGAAGTCACTGTTCTTTATTGCTGAAATCGAAGTTATTTTTTTATTTTCTTTAGCTTAACATTTCCTAGAAGAAACAATATAGGAAAAGCTGCAAAGGGTATAACTCCATTAATTGAGTCACTTTTAATTTCTTTTTTTGATGTAACAATGCTGTTTTTTAAAGAATTTCTTAATGTTATTTTCCAATTTATTAAGGTGACAGTTATGTTAGTTAATAGCAATTAGTTCCATCAAACTCACATCATCATTTACTTACTAAGGTTGGACAATGTGTCATATTATTACAACAATACTGCAGTTCACTGCTGACCAAAATCAGTTCCAGCAGACAGGTAAAACCTCCTTTTTAAATAGAATTATCATTCTATTCTTTAACTAAGTAAAAAGGCTCATCACAGCCATGCTGTTAACAGGATGATTACCAGGCCAGTTCATCACCGTAATCCACTTATCCCAAGCAACCTTCTTAGGCCTACAGATTTTCTGGTGGCCTTTCTGAAAAACTGAAATACCACAGTAAGGTGAAAAACTGACTGTCTCAAAACAGGCTTGTCAAAGGTAATGTGAATTCTTGTTATATTCAGTAGGAGACGGATGTTTAAGCAGGTACCAAGATGTACCTGACACCACTCAAATATCATAACAGGTACCTTTGTGTACCTGTTCCCTGCAATCAGTTTTGCTAAACATGGAACAGAGTTTTCAGTGCTAGAGCACTTAAAATTCAACCACCTTTTTTTTTTTTTTTTTTTTGAGGTGTGACTTTGCCCAGTTCTCTGTTGAGAGATTTCATATCTAAAATGCAAGTGTTGCTGGAAAGTGCTGTTTGCATTAGGTAGTATTTGACTTACCCAGCCACAAAGGAGAGGAATCAAACACTTTTCTCTTGTAAGAGAAAGATTCCTTTGGACACATCAGGGGATGATTCACTCTGCAACCATCTTCCATCACCGAAAATATCAAAGGTCTATTTTAAAAAGAGGCCAAAGTGCTTTGTCTATTTCACAGCCAAAAACTACTGTGAGATTAATTTTCTTCTATAAAGGTACAAAGTTCAAGTTGCTAAAATTAGCAATGGTTTCACCTGAGCCTCTTCTCTACGGTCCTATTCAAAGCAGTATTGTTTAGTGTTTCAGTGCCTGCTGCTGAAAATGTAATGTTCCCCATTTAATGTGTCAAAAAGCTTTAGCTAATTATTCTCATAGCAAGGATAATCGTACCAATTATGATTCTTTAAAAAGAATGGTGGAAACAAAGAAGTGGAGATAAGATTTAACAATGACAAGACAAATTGGGGAGGCAGGGGAATCTTAAATGCTGAAAACCTCCAGTGCCCTCTTTTTTACAGGAAATAATAAAATTACAGCTTTTTGAAAGAGACAAGTTATCACCACGCAACCTGTGGAATTGTGGATTATTATGACAAGGTTCCTGTTGGTTTGGAATGAAGTTCATGGGTGTCCCTCCAGCCTCAAAATCTAGGGCTGTAGGATATGACATAAAGTAAGATCTAAAATTTGTGCTGTCAACTACCTGGGAATGACAGGCAGTGGAATTTTAGGTGCATAGTCCTGAAGGCAGCAGTCCAAGACCTTATTTCTCAGGTCTATGGATGCCCTGTGGATGGTCTATGAGGAGAAGCAGGTGGCCACAGGATTGATTATGTCAAATATCTATCTCCAGTGATTGCCTCAGGAAGGCAAGTATTGCTAAAGGACCATTCAAACCATCTAGGTTAAATCTGTCTCTCTTTATTGAATACACAGGGTTCTGCATCCAGCTGGGATACAGGCTGGATACACCCTTTCTAAGGAAGTACCAAAAAGAGCAGATCTGAATCTCAGTGAGGAAGATAACAGTAGCAACGAGACCTGTGTCCCCAGCAAAGGTAAATAACCAAAAATTGGAAGATATATGTCAGCCTAGAGGGTGAAGAGCTTTTATTTCCCACATCAAAAAGACCACAATAATATGTGGGGCACCATCAGGAAGGAGGACTCTGTGATCCTGCTGAAAATGACCCTTTATAATGGTAGAAAATCAAGGAACAAGGAGACAAGGAGTGAGGAATTTTGCTCCTTCTCCCTCACTGCCAGACCAAACTGAGAATCTGCTGCCTTTTCAACTCAGTCAGCAGTCTGCTCCTGCAGCTATTGCCTCAGGAGCAAGTAGGAAGCCCAAGTGTAATGACTTTTATCACTTACTTGTGGGTATTGTTAATCACTTTGAATGTCTTTGCAACACATTTAGATTTCTCTAAGTGTAGTGACAACTTTGGACAGAAAATCACAAAGCCCTTGGTTCTGATCCAGATCACACAGACAGCCTGAACATACCTACTGTCACTTAAAATTGAAAAACAGCATCGTGCAATTGTCCTCTTGTGCCCAACAAATTCAAAGCCACAGATTGAGTTCAAACAACTGTTGCCCTGTTCCACAAGCTCTGATAATGAAGACACCACGGAAGTTTTTGGCACAAAGGAAAACAAGTCAATACACACATCAGGACACTACAACAGATAAAATTTAGCTCTATTATAACCAGGTATTCAAGCATTCTCAGAGAAATTGAATCTGTCTGCTGCTATTTCTGCCGTGCTTGCTTTAAGCTGTTCTCCCATCCAACTCCCTGACTGTTTATCAAACAGAAGACATCATCTGGATGCTAAGGAGACATTTCACCATCAGACTGAGGGGTGGTTCTCTCTGAGTGGTGTCACAGGAAAAAGTACTGAGAGATGGGAAGAGCATAAAATCTTTACAACTCTTCTTCTCCCCCATTTCAAAATCCTTTTCTGAAATGTATCCTCTGTATCTACCAGGCAACTTTTATATTGAGAAAAATTTATACCAAGGTTAGAGGAAGAAGTGGATGGCATGAAAAGAAAACCTGTGACCATAAAGACCTTGAGGAGGCTATTACAAAGTTCGATTTTTGCTTAGCAAAATTGAAACATTGTTATGTGGGGCTACCTTACCTCTACAATGACTGTGGTTTTCCCATAGCACAGGGGAATAAACACCTACTTAGAAACTGCTCCAGGCTGACTGTAGGGATATTCCTTATTCCCACACTGTTACTGGTGTTGCTTTTTTTTCCAATAGTTTGGGAAACTCAAGACACACTCAATAAGGCTTGGATTCCTCAACCAAAAATACAACTGTCTACTACGTGACTTAGACACACAGATCTTGGAGCAACAGGTTGTTATGCAGAGAGGTGTGTAGCAGGGAAATGTGTCTCACACTGAGAAAATCAGTGCTGTAGCAATGAGTTCTGGATATTCAAAGGTACTGCAAACCACCTTAGGTTCCATGACCCTTCCCTGAAATTATTCCATTCTGCTTTACAAATCTTTGCTCATTTTTTTCCCCTATGAATTCCGTTTGTTTAATGGATTTCTTTTTCATTACATAGGTGCAAAATGCTACCATTGAGACAGGTTAACATTGTCTGTGAAACACCGGTGTGCCTTGAATTCCCTTTGAGGTGGCTCTGTAAGGAAGAAGGGACCTCAAAAACACAATGCAAGTTTTGAGAAGCTATGGGTGATTTCCATCTAATTTCATCCCATACAAACTATCTAAAGCATTTTTTGTTTTGTCTGTGCCAATCGTCTGCACTCTTTCTTTAGGAAATGGAAAGGAATAACTGCTTCCAAAGGGCAAATGAACCTTCTCATTGTGAACATTTATTTAAGATTAAGACACATGCTCTGGAATACCTCTCTGTCTCTCCATGGATTACAAAAGGAGCTTAGACCGAATGTTTCCCCATTGGATAACTAAATTTAAGCTCCTGTTGCAGCTAAATATAACAAGAACACTGTGAGACTAAGCCTAAAATCCCTTTCTGTACTACAGCTGGTAAACAGGTCACCTGACAACGAGGTTTCACACAGGTTACAGACACTTCCTCTTAATAGTTTTTTAAAGCACCGGTCTTTGTATTCTCTGTAAAACAGCTCAAACTACCACAAGCCACACATGGACAGTCCAGAGAGATGGTTTTGAATGGTTCAGTTGCTGTTAAGTTTATACAGGAATTTTTGTAAAAGCTCTTGCAGGACTCAGGAGTTATCACTTCAGCCAACTCTGGTGATAACAAACCTCATGTTCTGCTAGCAACAGGCCTATTTTGACTGCTCTAATAGTTTCTCTGAATGACTTTAGGCTGCTTCTTCATACTGTTATTTCATGGCCTCATCTAGCACCTGAACAGGAATTAGGAAACTGGAGGGTGAAGCATCTGAGAATGCCATGGTCAGGACATGCAGGAGAACAGCCCAAATGGCCTCATGAGAGCATTCAGGGATTCTCCTCAGGCACTCAAGGGTTCAAACTACAGTGAAAGCAAAGCTTTTACTTGTGCTGTAGCAGAACCACTTGGATGAGTGTCCTCTTCACAGGGTAAAGAAATGGCTGGATAGCCTAGTCCAAGAAGTGGTGGACTCAATCATCTTAGAGGTCTTTTACCATCTTAGCAATTCTATGATTCTATAACAAGAGGGGAAATAGTTTGATTTCTCCTATTCCCTAAATGAGAAGCAGCAGCCCATTCCCAGTGTTCCCTTAAAAACAGCAAAGCACAAGGAACTGCTGCGGTGTGAGATGGGAATTTCAGGTCATTACTAATCTGGTTGACATGCAAAGTGCTGAGGTAGAAAATGAAAGCCCAATTGCACATCCCAGCCCCCTGAGACATTCGGTCTCCCAGGAACCGTTATTTTGTCTGTACAAACTATTGTTTCATAAAGAATATCGTGTTTCAGCAGAAAAGTCAAATGTGTCCTCTCGTAACTCCATGTGGCTGTTAGCTTACCGCTGAGCTAATACTTTGCCACATAAATAAAACTGCACAAAAAAAGAGAGAGCAGGCTTGCAAGGAAACATGGGGAAAAAATATAATTCATTGGCGCTCAGGGCTGAAAAGCTAGTGAGCTTCTTTCCTTTCCTTTTTTCTTCCCCTTACCCTTACAAGTTGATGTGTATCCAAACAGCTTGAAAAGTACTTTGAAATCCAACTTTAGTCAGCTATGATGAAGACATAAGAGGAGCTGATTTTTCCTTTGTGATGCTTTGTTTTCTTCTCTTTTATTCACTGTTCTCTTCAGCAGTGGCTGCAGGAGAGGATTCAAGTGTTTTTTCTTGGAACTTTTTTTTTTTTTTGTTGCAGTTAAAGATATATTTCTTGAGTTACACTGAGCAATAGTCACTACATACTGCTTTTGAGATAAGCTCAACTAGGGAGCTGAGAGGGCTTGAACCAAAATGCAAGATTTCTCAAACCCCAGGAATCTGTAACACCTTACCTAAGCACTTTTTACTATGGTAACAAAATGCTGGTTTGCGTGGAAAGGTGTGAAATACTATATAGCTATTTTTATTTTTGTTGAATCAATTTCACAAACGTCCTAAGGATCAGTCATTGGGCTCAAGGGCAAAACTGCCACTCAGAGGGATCTAGAGAGGTTGTAGGACATGGCCAACAGGAACTTCATGAAATTTAACAGCGGAAAAAATGCGAAATTCTGCACATTATATGAATCATTACTGGACACCTGGGGAGCAGGTCTGCTGAAAAGGACTTGGAGGTCCTGGTGGGCAAATAGCTAAATAGGAAACATCAGCACACCCTGCCAGCAAAGTGTTCTGGGTTGCTGGTGCAGGAGCAGAGCCAGGAGCTGGAGAACAGCGATAGTCCTCCCTAATCAGCAGCTGTTAGCCCACAGCTACAATTCTGCATCTAGTCCTGGGACACCAAAAAAAAAAGTATTGGTAAAAATTGGCATGAATTTAGTGGTAGGTCACAACTGAGTGGGGGAGAAAAGGAACTGGGGTAATTGACCTTCAGAAGATGCTGGGGGACCTGGGTTTGTCTGGCTTGGAGAAGAAAGAGCTTCAGGAGGAGGTAACAGCATCCTGCCCATAACTACAATGAGGACGTCAAGAAGACAAAATTATTAAAACCCAGCTCAGCAAAGCACTTAACTTTATGTTTGAGTTTTTTCCTATTCATTGTAATTTTTTAAAATAATTATAGATATATATGTCTTTTTTTTATTCTGATCTCTCTAATGCGCTCACACATCTGTATATTTTTAATATATTGTAAAAACCTACTTAAAGCTGGACAAATACCTAACATCTTCCCTGTGCTGAGGTATTTTGTAATATTAAAATGTGATTATCGTTCATTCCATTTGTGGATTAGGTGTTATTTCATTTTATTTTTACAGCTATATGCAGTATTACCAACCATTAGCACGTAAGTATGAAATGATGAAATTTTTATGGCTACTGCATAAAATGAAATGGTACCAAAATTATGAGGTTTAACTCTGAACACTTAATAGAAATAAAAGGATGCAGTGTTATGCTATTCCTCTGGCAGGGTGTGACAGGAGTGCAGTGAGCACTCCACAGTTTCATGTGTTGTGCACAACAAGAGCTCCTTGTTGAGATAAGAACATGCACCACCATAGTAACTCGTATTTGGGTTCACAGCTGACTCCATGTGAGTATATTTTAGCCCATATTGCAGCTTCCATCCTGCCCCTTCAGCCTGTTTTTTGCTGGAGGAAACCCAGCTATGCATCTGCTTTGGAGGAAACCCCACAGTCTGATATGACCTTGGGGCCAGGAAAGCATCGACCAACAGGAAGGAGGCACCAAAATGAAAAACATCTGAAATATTTTCAGCCTGCAGAAAAGAGAAGACCCACCAAAGCAGTGTCTAGATCTGGTATCTCATTCCCAGCTGTGAAAAAATCTTCAGAGTCCAACAGATAAATCATGGGTTTTGAAGTATCAGTAACCAGAAGTGACTGCTCCTCTTTATTGATCTTAAGGACTGTGCTCTTCATGTTCTCACTTGGGGTACACAAATAACAGCACAGTAAAGCTGCATCTGAGGTTGACATAAAAGCTACATAGAGGTTCCCTGTGATCTGGTGAATGATTTTCTCATCTTAGTAAAATAGCACTGTAAGATAAAACAATCCTTTGGAGCTGGACGAGGAAAAAGTTACACCATTTGCTTTGCAAGGATGCATAGTTTACAGGCAAGGATAAAAAAAGTTTGAAAAAATAAGAGAAATTAATAAAAATGTCTAGCCAGGTTCTCAGTAGTGTCAGTAGTCACATGACAAATGAATCCTTCAAAGCTGTATAAATTTACAATACCTGAAAATCTTGCACCCTTTCCTTAGAATAATCTAAAATCAAAAACTACTTAAAATTAAAGAGAATAATATACCTTAGCACTAGAAGAACTTAAAAAGTTATACCCAGTATTAATACACATGCAGTTGACTAGAAAAAGGTCTTCAGAATATTGGTTAAATGAAACACTGAACAGTGTCTGCTAATATTCATTATTATTTTCACCATTATTGTCTCAATGTTCTAGGGGAAATTTAGAGTAGGACTAGCAAGCATTTTTAGATTACATTGATATGCAAATTAATTTTCCATGTAACATCATGCATTTTCATGTGGCAATCTTCATCCTTTAAGCTTTTTCCATCAAAGAAAGAAACAATACTCTGTCCCTGAGGTATCCAATCAAAATTTGTGAACCATTTCAAATTTATGAATCGAGCACACGCAGTGAAACCATTTACTGCATGTTGTATGAAGGGTGACTCCACTGTGCTTCATGGTGGAATTTTATTTTATTGGTTTTTTTATTGCTTTTTAAATTATTTTCCTAATAATTCTTAATTACTTTTGCAATTAACTTTTTGACTATCATTAACCACTAATTTTTTCATAGAACTATTCATTGCAATTTCAAGATCACATTCCTCAATGGCAACAACTAACTTTAGCACTGAATATGGAAAAGTTAAGAGTAGTTTTTCATGTTTTCCTTTAACATTTACTTCTACACAGTTTCAGTTCCCAGCTCAGTGCCTGCTGATCATCACACCTTGTACATCATATTGCTGAAATGTGCTGAGTTGTAGAGCAAGAGGTCAAGGCAAGGCTTTAGTTTAGTTGTTATCCATGTCTGGGCATTCAGATCTCAGATATCCCAGAGATCTCTGTGAAGCACTTTCCCGTGTGATTTTTCATCACAGAAACTGGAGTATCAGAACCTCAGTACCTCTGGAACTGAACCTTTAGTTCTTTATATCTGTGTTCTCCATGTATGAAACTTAATATTATTTCACGCCAGAGATAACAATTTTTCTCCTGAAGAACAGAAGCTATAAAGAGAAATTCATTCATGCTTTTAGGCACCTCAGGCAGGTTTTCAGTCACCTAATTTTAAATGTCTACAAAGTAATTGTCTGTACCTGAACTAGGTGGAGGTTTTTTTGACTCTCAGAGACCTGGGAGGGAAATGGGCACTTAACTCATCCTGAGGTACCATCCATAATAAGACAGATGAAACATGTATTTTAAGTACCTGTTCTCTCTATGACTATAAAAGTTGAGGTGCACACTGGACCATACAGTTCAGATCTAGACATATACACAGCTGGATAGCTACATACACTGAGATGAGTTTGCCATCCGGAGTTTACAGTGATGACTGATGTTTCGGTTTCTACACAAACACCCCTTGGAAAGTTTATGCTATATATGTCTTTGAGCTATAATCTAATCAATATTTTAATAACCTCAATTTTCACCGTTGGAAAGGATATTTCCCAAAGCTATATAAGCATGATTTTGTTTTAAATTAAGAATTTGGAGTCTGTTGTGAGCTGTAGAAACTGTGAGAGAAAAGTGCCATGATCGCATGTAACTTCATGACCCAAAGGGCACATGGTTATTTATTGACTAAATTCTGAATAAAACAGAACAAGTACAATGAGATTGTTTTATGATTGCATTTTCACCAAACTATATGATTACTTCTGGATTCAATATCAGTAATTAAAAGTAGCTCAAAGCACCAAGAGTAAACAGAGTAACACAGAGGGAGGAAGAGATAGAGAGCATCTCAGAACAGTAATGCAGTTTAAGTCAGTGAAAACTCTTTGTTTTGTACTTGAGGTAAGGAGTAGGAAGATAGTTTCAGATTTTTTGAGTATTTAAAATTTCAGAAGGAAACAGGAAATGTTGTATGTACACAAAGAAAGGGTGATAGAAGCCTGTCTGGCCTTCATGTTTCATGCTAACCTACATTTGCCATCATTTTTGGTACAGCTAACCTAAAAACAGTGAAAACTTTTATCTTTATTCCACACACATTGTAGAACTCAAACTTTTAGGGCAAAAGTGTGTGAAAACCTTTTGAGCTCCAAGAAGGGCTCAAGGAGTCTTCTGAATAACTGCATCCAGTAGGTCTCCATTGCTTCTTTCCTTATTCCTACTCATGAATGTTGATAGCTGAAAGCAGCAACTTTTCTCCAGAAAATGTTGATTTACTAGCTTGCTGTGAAAATATCCCTCTCCCACAATTTATTCTAGAAAGCTGTGATTCCAAACTTTCTATCCTGAAGGTTTCTAGACTCACGGTTCCCCATGAATTGAAGCAGAGACAGAAGTTTGAATGCTGCAGAAGTCACAGTTGCACTGCCAAAATCAAGGTCCACTCTTCCTGCCACACCTTTCAGGATCTTGTCAGCCCTCGGGAGCTAACCTAGCAGTTTTTCTGATTCCTTGCCACCTTTACTCAGACTCTCATTTCAGGTATAGCATTGAAGAGCCAACAGAGAGGAAGAGCCTGAAGTCACCACCAGTTTGGATGCATTGGCCTCTCCAGCTCCCTGAGCTCTCACTGCTGTTAGAAAGATGGGGTTTGCAATGGAAGGAATCAAGCAGGCTACATTATTTTCAGCCAAAAAGAGTCATCCATTATGGCAAGACCATTGTCTCTTGGGACCGTGCCTCTGCAACAAGTTCCTTGAGGATTTCAGGGGGGAAAAAGGAAAGAAACAGACATTGAGGGGTGAGAACAGGAAGCAGATGTGATCACACAGTGCCTGCCTTGATGCCATATCATCTCTCAGCCCTGTTGGTGTCGTTCATAGGGAAGAGTGCATGAACTCATAGAAGTTAAATAATATTGTGTCATCTGTTATATAACTCTGTCAGTAGCAAAGGGAACAAAAAAGGTTTTTTTTGCATCCTATTTTATTCCTTGATGTTGCCTTCAGCGATTTTTTAAAATTCAATGTTACTACTCTGCAGTTAATGACATCTGAAAAAATAAATATAAACTTTTATAGCTTGAGCGATAATTTTTTAATAGCTGTCTACAATCTAAGCTTGCAACAAGTTATTTTCAATTTTTCTTTTTGGAAAAATTTTAATTTATACTCACTCCTGAAACAGTGCCCTTGCAATATCTTGATTAAACTGCCTTCAAAGTGTTGGTTTCACAAAGATTAAAGGAAAGACTCCCAGCTTACATAAGATGTCACATCCTGTGGGCTGATAACATTTTAGATTAGTTGAATCTCTAATATTAACATTTTCTCCAGACATTCCTGATTTTCCTAGTGAGTTCCACTGTTTTGATTTTTACTTATACAAATAGAGAAGCCCTAAGGGGGCTAAACTGAGATGCCTTAAGCATTCTCATTTTCCAATGGAAAACAGACAGTCTTCTGTCTTCTGAAAAGTAGACTTCTCTAAGATGTCTGTTTATTTGGAGATGCATAAAATCTAAGCATGCAATACTCTATTTTTTAATAAGGTTTTAAAAAAATTTCCCTTCTTCTATATGTACCAGTAAGGATTTGTAAAGACTTCAGTTTTAATATCACATCTCAAATAAGCTTAATTTGACATTTTTTTTTTGTGTATCTATGATGAGAGCCTGAGTAACACATGAGAAATTATCTTTCTGTATTCTTCTTTATTTTTAAAGTACAGGGAAAATAATGAGGGAGAGCAGAAGGGAGAAAGAATATATGAACAAGTATCCACTTGTTACATATATATATATAAAAATATATATACACTTAGCAAATATCTCCTCCAGTCATATTCACACAAGATAATGAGGTGATCCCACTGCCCCTTTCCTTTGAAGCTGAAAGGAAGGTTACATTTTTGCACACTTAAAATAAATGTCTGATTTCTGTAACATAAAAAAAAATTAAAAAGGTGTTGCTCAAGGGAAGCCATCAGCACTTGAGAGAAGCATAATCCCCACCATCTGCTACCACAGAGACAGAGCAACTATTCACAGCTTTTGTTGCAGTCCTCAGGCTGCAATTGTACTGCAGCTGAGGGTGGTCACAGTAGACCTGAGCAATTTTATATCTTTACTGCTTATTCCCCTGCCTGCCGCCACCTCTCTTCCTTCCTTCTCTGCCCATTTTTTTACTGTAATAGGCAAAATCAGGGCAGGGAAGGGATTGTATCTTTCTGATCTTTAGGCAACCTGCTGCCACCAACAGAAACATGAAATACACATTGTATTCTGAGTCTGTAGGCGATGTCCTCAAGGCTGAGATTCATTTCATTTAATTATAGTTATCTAAAAAGTACCCAGTCTAAGGCAACTATCTAAGCTCCTCCTTTAGATGATTAAAAAAAGGCAGCTCCAAAGGTGATTCATCCTAAACTACAATTGGTGTTAATCCCCAAACAAGTGCTGTGTAAAATTAATTCTCCTGTCTGATACAAAAAGAGCTCAGGCTCCAATTTGGAGCAGACACTAAGGATGGACTTTGCCTGAGGAAACACACACAGCTCCAATGCAGGAGTCCTTACCTGAGGTGACTGTGCAGATTTCCTTTATAGCCAATAGAAGGAACAGGAACTTTTGATTCTTCCCTTCCTGATGTAGATCAGGGAGTCATTGAGTGTCTTGGGTTGGAAGGGACATTAAAGGTCATCCAGTTCCAA
>QWTY01017782.1:831-12291 GCA_008033365.1 Pseudorectes ferrugineus | reverse complement strand
TCTCTTGAACAGGCCAAAGTCTGCCCTCTGGAAGTCCAGTGTGGAAGTTTTATTGATGCCCCTCCTTGTTTCACCAAATATTGAAATATCTATAATTTCATGACTTGACGGTGAAAAATAAAAAGCAATCAAAATACAGGAGGCAAGTGACAACGCTATACTTTCTTTGCAATGTTTTACCAAAGAGGCATATTTAACCTATTTATATCCTTATTTCAGACAGAGACTATGGGCTGGTAACCCTGCACCAGCTCTAGCATTTGGTGGTGTTTGTTTTCAGCTTGGGTACTTCAGTCTGTTTCACCACCCAAACAAGGCAGCTTTCCTTTTGGAATGGAAAGGACCAGCCATGGCTCTTCTCAGATTTAAGAACCTAAGATTTGCAAATATTTTCTATAAAGAAAAGCAAGACCCTGGTGTAAGAATTTTCCAGTGTTTGTCTTAACACTTCTACACATGTGGAGCTGTACAGAGTAGCGAAGGGTTTTGATCCTGTTTTACCCAGAGTCTGGGTGATGCAGTCAGAAGGAATGAAATCACAACTGCTTGTGCTCTCTCTCTTTTCCTCCCTCCTTGCCTTCAACCATCTACCTCTGTACCTACCTATCATTTGTGCTGTTCTTGCAGTAACTGAATCCTTTCCCATAAAGTCAGCAGCAATGGAGAAGTTCCCAGTGAGTGTCCTAGAGGCTATGGAAGGATTGATAGGGTTAAAATACTTTCTTTGATCAGGTTCAGAGCTGGGATTTCAAGGTTTAATTTTGTTCATTTCTTGATTGGTTTTTTTTTTCTCAAATCAGCCGACAGAGTACATTCATGTTTTATAGATAATATGTATCAATTCTTAGATTCATACAGATTCCAGGAGGATTTTATCTAAGATCCTAAAGCAAACTCCTCGCTGCTGGTCAGATGAAACTATGTCTGGTGGGAAGCGCCCCCACTCTTGTGTTTGAGGACCTCACACTCCTCTCTGCGATCCTGTTCCCTGGGGAATTTCCACTGCTCTTCCTATTTCCTTCTGGTCTGAATTTCTCAAATTTCAGTTTGGCAAACTAAACCCCTTAACAAGAGAAACAGCTTGCTGGGATTGGTATCAGCTTACATGGAGGTGCCGGGGTAAAAGACACACATTTTTTGAGTATTGGAAACAACAAGGACTGGTGTATAAGAGGGGTCAGGGCAGGGTCTAGTAAGGAAAGATGAACATCAGTTTGTTTTTCTTTCTCTCACTGAGAAACAGCACTTGAAGAAATCACTGAGGGGTGGTGTGACCCAAAATGTGTGTGCAGAGTTGCACAAAACTTGGAAATAGAGCTGAGGAGGCTCTGAGATGCCCAAGTCTGGTAGAGGTGGGCTCTGTCCGGGCTCTGTCGGTAACCAGTGCTTGGCTCTGGAGCTCGGTTTTAGAGTGGGATTCAGTTCTCACTTAGGGCTGCAAGGAGGGATGGAAACCAACAGAGAGGCCTTCTAACAGCTGCCCTCCTATTCCAGCTAATCTCTCCTCTACTGCTGTCCTTTTGGCACTGCAGCTCTTTGCATTTCAGATCTTTCTAAATATGAGCAAAGCAGGGAGAAGGCAGAGAAGAACAATGGTGGGAATGGTGTCAGTATTGGGATGCAGTAGGGAGGGAGGAATGTTGACAAGCTAAAGCTCTTTTCCCTTCTAGCACACAGTGTCTTAAGAGACACTTTACATCACTGGTAGCTCTGGGCTTGACAGGAGCGTCCGGATTGAATCAGATATAACCCCTGTCCATCTGGGCTTTTCTTCATGCATGTCCCCAGAATACCAATACACACATCTGACTTGCCTCCAGGGTGCCAGGGCTTTGGTATGGACATGCTTTGTTCCTGCTTTTTTCTCTGGGGCATGAGGAGGGAAGGTCAGTAAGAACATGAAGCACAGGACGGGGGTAAGAAGAGAAGAGAACAGTGAGTGTTAGAGAAGATGCAAGGGATTCTTTGTAAATGGCAGAATTTTGTGGTTGCAAAAGCAAAACATCTTTGTTTGCATGTGTCTCAAAAACAAAATATGTGTGACTGTTTGTCATTTATTCTTGATTTGGTGTCTAGTGGCAGCTCTGGCTCAGTGAAAAGCTGGGAACAGTGTTACTGCTCCTGGTATGCGAAGACGAACTTGTGGTCGAGGGCCAGGCCAAGGAATTTGGCTCCTCTGCCAGGCCCTGGAGCAGACTGGTGGCCTCAAACACACAGCACGGCAGCGAGCATCCCTGTGCCTCAAAATGCTTAACCATCCAGGGGCATCTGGCTCCAAGGGGAGTGAGGAGAGGGAAGGGACAGCTTGCCCCTGCCAGTTTGGAAAATGTTGAGTAGTGGATTAAAAAAGGTCTTTTCCTAGTGAGTTGGACCCTTTAATGATGAGGATTCACAGCACCTTTGGATCAAAATCTTAACCAGCATATATTCTGAGACTTTGGGCATCATTAAATTTAAGAGAAGACTCTTTGCTCGCTTTATGGAGGTCAGAGCCTAAGCTCAGTCAAACACATCAGATACCTAATTCTCTGGGGCTCACACACCATTTCCTAGACTCCAAACAGGCTTTCCTGGCCACATCCTGGTGCTCCAAAGCTGAAGGGATCTTCTGATAGATGCTGTATTGGTCTTTATGTATGTATTGATGTGTCATCTTTTCTCACGTCAGTGCTTGCAGAGGTCTTGAGACTCTTGGGAATAAAAAGGATTTGAGGATCAGGTGATTGCACACATTGCATATATCAGTTTGCTGAGCAGGGAACGGATTTAAGCCCACATTTAAGGGAATTCTAGGCTTAAATGCATTCTGAAGGCATCCCAGCTTGTTGGTTTTTTGCAGTTCTGCTATAGCAGCATCTGCTGGGATTTTATTGTCTGCATTAGTCAGGTCAAAACTTAGGAGATCCCCATATCTGAGGAGTAATACAGGATGGTATTTTTGTTTTGGTTTCTGTTTCAATTCCTCAGTCCTTACACAAGCTGTTACATGGGGGCTGCAAGCTGCAGGCTGCCTACCTTCCTCTCTTGCTAAAGGCAGTGTTACTTCAGGTAAAGCTGTCCTTCCATACTCTTTTGCTTTATTCCATGTCAGCAGCTGGGTTAATTTTGAAGGGTTTGATCTGCAGAGGGGTGAAAGCACACAGCCACACAGCCAGGGAGATTTCTGAGCATGGCAAGACAAAGAGATCTCTTCTTTCTATATGCCTTCCTTGGATTTATTGTCTGCATCAGCCAGGCTCCTGGTTCCAGCTGCAAGTTTTTATTATTCCAAGAATAATCGTTTGGCTAACAGAGACCTCTCCCTGCAGACAGAGGGAAGGAACAACCCAAATTGATATTGCAGATGGAAGTTTGCTTGGAACTGCTCACAAGACCAAAAAGAAAGCAAAGGGGTTTTAACAGAAGCACCTACATTTTTTTTCCCCTGGTTGGCCTTTCTCTCTCTCTCTCTCCCCCCTCTCTTTCCCCCCCTCCACTACCTTGAGAAAAAAAAAAAAAAGAAACATAAGTGCACAGCTATGTAACTGGAAGAAAAGCAGCATAAAGACAGACCATCAGGTTCCCTAAAGTGCAGATTCAAATCCAGTGGCTTATAGCATATTTGGGTCGGGTCCTTTGGAAGAAATGGAGAAGATACACAAAGGAGGCACCTACAGCACCCACTTACCCATCCACTCATGGGTTGTTGTGTGTTCTGAAATGACTGATTGGCTCCTCACTTATTGAGCTGAAGCATCAGCAAAGGGGGCCTGAAAATGGCCCTTTTGCCCCAATTTCTCACCCATCAGATGGGAGTCATCACCAACACAGCAGAGGGCACAGGAGATAGGAAGGGCACCAGTTACTCTGGCAGTCAGGCAGTATGGGAGATGAGAACAGTCCTGGATATGGAAACATTGCTTGGTCTTGTTTGTCTTTCTCTAAATACTTGGTTTTACTGACCAGATTAATTCCCTTCTCTGTGCGAGGTTAGCATTAATCCAGAGCAGCAGTGCTTCCCTCCACAGTGCACAGCCAGACTTCTGCCATTGTCCTGGGGAGCAGAATACATGTCCACAGCACAATGCCTGTCAGCCCCAAACAGGCTGCACTGCTGGCAAAACCACTCAAAACTTCACTTTTCCAAGAGCAGTCTATAGTGCTGAGGTCCCCAGTGCTCAGTCCTGGTTATTGTTGCTAATATGAACTCTACACTTAACCCACAGGCCCCAGCTGCTCTCCACAAGGCATCCAGATGTATTCCTAAGCTCCACACACTTCACTTTGCCACAGTCACAACTGCATGACTCAGTGCTGCGCAGCAGTTTTCATTTCCAAAGTTTTTTGCAAACATGAGCTGAGTAAGCCTTGCCAGACCCCATTCCTTGCCAATTGGATTGAAGGGGCCTCTGAGGAGAACGGCTGCAGCTCAGCCCAGAGGTGCAATTTCATTTTCAATTGTATAAGCATTTGGGGGGAGGTTGAGAGACGAAGAAAGTTGTTGTTCAGTTGCTGCTGAGATTTTATGCTTATTTCATTGCCATGTCTACTTTTTCAGGAATGCAACAACATTCTAGGTGCTGGTAACAAGCTCCCCTCAGAGCATGGGACCTCAGGGCCTTGGGGGAAGACAGTAAAGGTGGTATTTAATGTCTCTTCAGTGATAAAATCTGTGACTACAAGAAAGATGATACCCTGCTTCTAAAACTGTACTCCCTCGTTCCACCTCTTACCCCTAAGGCTGGAGGGAATTAGAGCAGGGGCTGCAGTTTGCACAGATCAAAAATCCTGGCTGCAATGAATCCAAACAAAAAGCAAGTTCTGGTCTCTCAGTCTTTTCATGCCATAGGCTTCTCCTCTCATATTACACCACCTGGAGCCCCTCTTCATGCTGCACTGGGGGTGGGACCACATCGACAGAGGGGTGATGTACTGGGAACAGCATAACATGGAGAGAGGGTCTCCATTACAGGCCTTCACAGCTATTTCATTGAATCACAGAACTGCTTGGGTTGGATGGAACCTTAAAGTTCATCTAGTTCCCACCAGGGACACCTTCCACTAGACCAGAGCTTCATCCAAGTTGGTCTTAAACACTTCCAGAGATGGGGCAGCCACAGCTTCTCTGAGAAACCTGTGCCAGTGCCTCACCACTCTCACAGGGAAGAATTTCTTTCTAACATCTAATCTAAACCTGCACTCCAAGAGGTTAAAGGTCTCCCTTGTCAAAAGTCCCTCTCCAGCTCTCTTGTAGTGCCTTTAGGTACTGGTAGGGCCTCTGAGGTCTCCCCACAGCCATCTCTTCTCCAGGCTAAACAACTCCAACTTTCTCAGTCTGACTCCCTGGGAGAGGTGCTCCAACTCTCTGAGCATCTTCATGGCATCCTCTGGACTTGCTCCAGCAGGTCCATGTCCTTTTATTGGGGGACCCACAGCTGGATGCAGTACTCCAGAGCAGAGTAGAGGGGGAAAATCATCTCCCTCAACCTGCTGGCCACACGTCTTTTGATGCTGCCCAGGATACAGTTAATTTCAGTCTTCTAACTACTAGTGAAATCCCAAACTGGAATATGCTGAACTTGCATAAAGCTTGTCCACATGGTTTGATATAAAAATTCTAGAAAATTAAAAATTTGGACCAGTCCTAGGGGCTCTGAGATGGAGATAGGAGAGTTAAATGCTCAAATCTCAGAGAAAGAAGTTCTTGGACTTCAGAGCAATTACTTTGCATCTCTGCAAAGAGCTGGAATTTTCCAAGCATTGGAATTTGTATTTCGACATCTGTTTTACTAGGAAACATGCACCCAGATGCCCACAAGCCTCTTTGAAACCCTCTCCTTTTGGTGCTAAGCTTTATCCCTTTTTTTGAAGGAAAAAGGAAGTGAAAAGTGTCACTGAAGTCACTTCCTGTGGAATGCATGCACCTTCCTCTACTCACCATCACAGACATCACACATCAGCATCAAGCAGTGCTTTGAATGTGGCAGTCCAAATGGTCAGGATGCCATCAGGACCTTCAGCTCTCTCCTGAATCTGTTGGGATGGCTCAGTTTTAGCATCTGTGACCTACAGCTCAGGAAAATAGAAGTGTGTTTAAAACACTGACACAAGATGTAAATCCATCTAGAAGACAAACACAGTTTTGTCAGAGAAGACTTGGCCTGGGGAAGAGCTAGTCTAAGCAAACCATGGTCTGGTCTGTACCATCTTGCAGTGCAAGCCAAAAAAAGCATCTGTATCTTGGCTTTGCAGGACATGGCTCAGAAGCACAAGTCACTTGAAGTTATAAGCAGAAAGGAACAATCAAGAAAATCACCAGAAGAAGAAGTCATATATTGGCATCTCACAGGTCTGACCATGGTTTTACTGATTGTTATGTCCTGTAGAGTAGCTTTGGCAATTTGATAAATGTAATTGATTTTCATAAATGCAGACTCATAAAAGCAATGTATTTTTGAAAACCGTCTATCAGTTTCTCTCATAACTAAGTGTATTTCTATTTAGGTATTGACTGTTCCTGTAAGAGGCTGTGAGTCAAGAGTGGAAGTTGCCTGAGAAGAAATGCTTTGCTATAGTCAGTCCCATGTTTGTGAACTTCATAATGAGTGAAATTTTGTTGCTTTAATAATGCAGCAGGTCAACTTAAATGATCATGGTAGTTCCTTTCAGCTCTGGGATCTCCAAATCATTGAAACTTTGGCTGTGGTTGGTTAAGAAAAAATATCAGCTGCAGATGGCTTTGTCCTTCGTTGTCCTATTTCAGCCCTGGTTAGTCCTAGGGCAGGAATTTTTTAGCTGTTAAGGAGGGAAGGTGGTTTGCAATCAATATACACATTGGCATTAACAGTTCACAAAAGAGAACTAACTCTAATCACAGAAAGATCACAGCTGATCTACATTTGCACCACTGGCTTTTGATGTATTTCTCTTGAGAAACACCCGTTGCACATTGATTTTTCTACACTGAATGTGATGAAAGATGGATGAAGATGCTCTGCTTGTCACATTTCAATTCTTCCCTCCATACAGTGTTTTCAGGTGTTCTTCAGTTGTTCAGAAATGCCATCAGGGATCACTGGTCTTTGTGGTTTTCTGTGCACATTGAACCTCACAGTCTGGGATCCCAAGGACTACCTGTCTGCAGGGATACCATTTGGGGCTAGTAGGAAATTCCCAGTGAAACTCTTTGGAAATTCATAAAATCATAGAATGGTTTGAGTCAGAAGGGACCTTAAAGACCATCTAGTTCCAACCCCCCTACCATGGGCAGGGACATCTTCCACTAGTACAAGTTGCTCAGAGCCCCATCCAGCCTGGACTTGAACATTTCCAGGGATGTGGGAATTGCCCTGGACTTATTCATTTGCACCCCACAAAAGGAGTACCAAAGACCACCATTATGGCCACATCTCATATGGTTTTGCAGAGGTTTAAATGACAAAACTAGCAGTAATGCAATGGTGATTTGGGTTTGGCTGGTTCTGGGAGAATTCTACAATGAACTACTAAAAAATTTTATTGAGCATCCATTGTTAATCAAAACTCTTGATGTTTTGGGATGGTAACGGAAGAAGGTTAATTTAAGCTGATGACATCATTCTTTGAGGCAGCTGATCTCCCTGTTGCTTCTTGGTGAGGCACATAAATGTCTCTGTGGGCATGTGAGGATGCACCACAACCTGAGGAGGTTTGGTCCGCACAGTCGATAGGGCTACAAAGGGATTCAGTTGCCTCTAAAACCCAGCACCTTTTTAGCTGGATCTGGACTACACTGATGGTGTTGCTTAGAGGCTGAGCTAGTGCAAATGAAAACAACAATAGCCTTTTGAGGTGGTATCAGGTGTCTGACACATCCGTGTGGTGCCAGGTGACATGATACAAGACCTGTTCACTCCTGTGCCCAAAGGGAGTGGCAGCTGTAGGACAGCAGGAAAGCCCAGCCAGCATCTCACATAGCACTGGATGGTTGTACTTGGGCAGCAACTGCATCTCTGCTCCCTGCTTTGGGAACTGAGATGCACATCTCACATGCAAACACCTAATGCAGACACCTAAATGTAGGTACCTTAATTTCAAACTCAATCCGATCATTTTATAGCCTTTTTGTTCAGTGTGTTTTCTACCTCAGGATATTTTAATAAACATTTTGCCACATATCTTAAAAATTAGAGGAAGACAGGTTGCTCCTGTGCTGGGATACAGATGCTTGGCATCTCCATATTTAGGTGATGGATGGCAGTGACTCAAAAATGTCACATCAAATATAACTAAATAAAATGTAACGAATTTGTTTAAGCAAAAAAAACCTAGCAAACAAAACAAAACATATCAAATCAAAACAGTTGTATCTTCTGCTAAAGAAATTCACTTCAACATACCTGAGCAATGTATGTAGGTAGAGGAAAAATCAGATTTTTAAGTCAAAACAATCTAAACTTTATTTGTTGAAGGCAAGGTATGAAGATGGCACTGATACCCGTGCCAACAAGTCCTGCAAACAATCTTGAGGCTTTTACATATACCAGACAGGCATAACCAGGTATTATATCCATAACTTGTTGCAGGAAGAGTTTTGCAATTCAATCTGACTGATGACCCAAACACATGGAAACAGCCATGGAGGTTGGAGAATGGCTGAAGACACCACATGGCTTCTGAGATGGGCACCTGGACCTCCCTCTCACCCCAGACCAGTGAGCACCCCAGCTAAGCTATACATCCACTGCTGCCAAACCAGACACCCTGGAAACACAGGTAATCTGGATATCATACTTATTTCTGGTTTTCTTTGCTTGTTTGTTTGTTTGTTTGTTTGTTTTTCCCAGATGGGTAATATTGCCTCTGTGTGCAAAAAGAGTAAGGATTTCTGTGAACAACAGGAAACTCATGCCTGAGAGGATCATCACAGCAATATTTACTGCAGCCTGCAGTGATCTCTGCCTGGCTGTGATTTGCTGTTATGCACCAAAACAAGTTGCAGGGAAAGGAAAATATAAATTTTATCAATATGGTGTCTGAAACGAGGCCTCAGCTTATGAAGCAGTTGTGAAGGTGAAAGCTGGAAACACAGATGAGGAAAACAGAAATACGCAAAAGAACATGCTGGGCCATAATGGAGGAGTTGGACTGGTGAGAAGTTGAAATAGCTGATGTGGGGTGCATAGTCTGGTCATTGGTGGCATTTGGGCCCCTCATGGACTTGCACAGGGTCACCAGCTGATTACACACTAAAACAGATGGACCACATGATTATCTGGAAAAGGCACAACAGAGTCACTGCTGGATGTGAAAGTCTATAGCAATGCTGAAGGGCAGCAGCGGTCATGAATTACTTATTGAAAAGATGACGAATGCATTAAAGCCCAAGGGAAAGATGGGTGACACTGGAGTTAAATTTGATCCTGCGAAGTTAAAAGGCACAGCTTTGAGAGAGACAGAGGAGGCAATGCTTGGAGAGCATTTCAGGCCATTACTGCGGAACGATAAAGAAATCTCAGTAGAGACCAGATGGGAAATATTTAAGGAAGCAATAGAGAACACAGTAGGGAACTTATTGGGAGGCCTAAGCAAACAAGGAGGAGCTGGACAAACATCAAAACAAAAGCATTAGAGGGAAAATGCAAACAGAGCCAAGGATTATGGGAGAGTGGAAACAAAAGCACAAAACAAAGCAGAGGAAAATTTCCAAAGGCAAGTAAACCTCTTTAGGGTATAGAGAAGCACCAGGAAAACAAGGTGTGAAACTGAGATGGAAGAAGATTGTGTTCGATGGGAATAACAGTGTACCTGTGCTAAGAGCACCAAGAGGAGTCCTGATGGCCTGGGAGCAAATGTAAGAGAGAAGGTGGAGCCATGGAAAGAACAATTGGCTGAACACTCTCATCACCATCACTGGAGGGATTTAAAAGATGTGTAGATGTGGCTTTTAGGGACATGGTTTAATGGTGAGCTTGGCAGTGTTGGGTTAAGTTGGCCTCAATCATCTTAGAGGTCTTTTCCAACTAAACGATTCTATGGTCTACCTGGATACAATCACCCCAGACCAAGATCAAGAGTTTGGCTTGTAAGAAAAAAAAGCCATCAGTTCTGAGCCAATGACATAGAAAGGACTATACAGCAGCCCTTCCATCCTTTTAGCAACATGGTTAGCCCCAGAACTGTTGGAGATCACCCCACAACTAAGAAAAAGAGGAGGGTTCAAAACTGATGCACATTACTGCCATCAGCAAAACTATGAAGACATACATTAAAGGGCAGTGGGGAAAATCCCAATGGAAGTACTTGATGAATGGTTAAAGTAAATTGCATAGGAAGCAAGAGGTGAAAAATGCTGAAGTGTGGGAAAGGATTAGATTAAATATCCATGCTCTGACTATGACTACAAAAAGCACAAGGATGGTGATTAAAGGTGCTTTTGAGGATCTTTATTTTGAGAGATGCACCATGGAAAGTAAGAAAATTAGACATTTTCCATCTAAAAGCATTGTAACTACAGTTGCTCTGTGGAGCAGTAGGAGAAGGGAGGAAGTTAAGTAATGGCCTCAAGTCAGAAGGCTGCTAACGTTTCCTCATCTTCCCATATTGTGTAGTAACAACCCAAACTGAGATGAATCTCATGGCAATGGCTGTTATACCATTAAGATCCTTATCTTATGCAAATGACACCAAGCAATTACACAAACGTGCAATAATCGCTGAAGTGACTGGTGCAGGAGTAAAGACAGCAATTGGAGAGACAAAAATGCAGGAAGAGAACTAAAAGATTAATTTGTATTTCTCAGGCAGCACATGCATACCTGACGTCTTCCTCCAGAAGAGCTTTTTAAAGACATATTTCTTCAGTAATGCTTCTGTGCAGAAAGTCACAGCCTCAGAGACGAAGGTGTTTTCATGGAGATGTATTAGTCTGAGATACCTACAGCATTGCCCTGGGCAACTGGATCACCTGCCCTCAGAGGAGTGTGTATCAAACAGAAGGAACCATGGATGTTTTTGGGCAAAAGCAGATGCAGAGCAGAGCCATTTTAAGATTAATAAAGAAAAAAAGGGAGAGGACTCAGGTCAAGAGAAGGGAAGAACCAAGGATAAAATTGGAACAGCTTTAAGAAACCCTGGTCTCAGCTAACCACTCATTCATCCAAATAATCCCTAAAAACATTAACAATTTGGACAATAGAGTCCAGTAGCCTCACCAAAACACTCAGTGGGAGAAGATTATAGGCAGACCCAGCAGAAAATCATTGTATTATTCAGGGGAAAAGATAATCTGTCAAGAGACCCAGCTTTGTTGGCAATACAGCCTCATCACAGCTGGCACAGATAAACGTGGTTTTAGATTAGCAGGAATAATAGTCACAAGCCCCACCAGCACAGCAAAGTGGCACTTCAGGTGTTTATATGTCATTCACAGTGCTGCTTCCTGGAAACGTGCCTCCCAGTAAAACAGAGCTGCTTTATATTCCTCGGCTTTTATCTTGGGAT
>QWTY01017778.1:0-11755 GCA_008033365.1 Pseudorectes ferrugineus | reverse complement strand
GAGTATTCCTCTAGTCTTGAACTGGGGTTCAGAGGGAAGAGGAATTTTGGGCATGATAACTATGCGGGTCAGTAACACTGAATTGTGAGAAATTGCCCTAGAAGGTCTGACTGCGTCATTGGGAAGGATGGAGGCAAGGGAAAAAGGGAGGGAGAGAGGGAGAGAGAAAGAGAGAGAAGGAGGGAGGGAGGAAGTGAGGGAAACACCATCCGAACCTACTGGAAACCTGTCCTCATCCATCCCTAGAGGCCAGTTAAAGAGGGAAATATAAATCCCATTTCCTACACGTTGTGGTTTAACCCCAGCCAGCAGCCAAGCCCCACGCAGCCATTTGCTTACTCCCCCAGCAACAGGATCAGGGACAGAACTGGAAAGGTAAAAGACAGAAACTTGTGGGTTGAGATAAAGACAGTTTACTAGGGAAAGCAAAAGCTGAGCACACACAAGCAGAGCAAAACAAGGAATGAATTCACTGCTTTGCAATGGCAGGCAGGTGTTCAGCCATCTCAGGAGAGCAGGGCCCCATCACATGTAGTGGTTACTGGGGAAGACAAACACCATCACTCCAAATGTATCCCTCTTCCTCCTCCTTCCCCCACTGTATACATTGAGCATGATGTCACATGGTCTGGAATCTCCCTTTGGTCAGTTGGGGTCACCTGTCCTGGCTGTGGCTCCTCCCAACCCCCCAGGCACCCCCAGTCTCCTCCCCAGCGAGGCAGTAAGAAAAGCAGGAAAGGGCTTGGCTCTGTGTAAGCCCTGCTCAGCAATAACAAAAACATCTCTATATTATCAACTCTGTGTTCAGAAACAATCCAAAACACAGCCTCACACCAGCCACTGTGAAGAAAATTAACTTACCTCAGCCAAAACCAGCACACTGCAACGAGCACAGAACAGACAATGTTAACTGTGAGTATTGCCTAACCATCCTAAATTCACAGTGAGAGTTTACCCCTGCTCTGGGCTGAATGAACACATCAGCGAAGGTAGGGGCAGGGAGAACCTCCTTCTCTTTCACTGGCATCAAGTGACAAGGAACAAGAAGTTTGTGAACGAAATATTCTTCACCTTATCTTTTCTTTTTAACTAAGGATCTTTCTCTCAGTTACCCTAGAAATAAAGGCAAAATAATGGATTTTTCTTTGTCTCACAAAGACAGCATGAATTATTCTCATTAAAATATAGAAGAGTATACCCGGTGTATTCACCATATATGTGGGGCAAGTCAGTCCCTGTCTTTAACTTCCTAGTTTTATGTCCTTACTCTGAGAATAATTATTTTTAAGTGTACTTAGTGTACTGTTAAATCTTCACCTCAAAGTTCTCAACAATTTTTTTTCTGTAATAATTTTTTCCAAAAACCAGTTCAGGCATTGTTGTTTTGTTTGGGTTTGTTTTTTCCCCAACTTAATTAATGCAGTATTTACTATGTTAAAAAGATTCTGTAAATGCAATGGTAAGAATACAGACATGATGGATTTAAGGGAGAAAAATGTTTTTAAATCACTTTCCCATCTTTACCTCAGAGGGTAATAACATAGCTTAACTCTAGGGACTTCAGACTTGGTAGGGAATGCAAAGCAGAATAATGAAAGGACTGCAGCTATGCAAACTGAGCAGGATCTAATTGAATTACTAACAGATGGGAAATAATTAAATCATTTATTATCCCTTCACAATTAGTTAACTCACAAGTATATCTGAGACAATGAAAAGGTTTTATCCAACCTTCTGCTAGGGATTTAAACTTTTTATCATCTCATCTTCTCTGGATCTGTTACTTCATGGCTCAGCTTAATCAACAACTATCTTGTCAACATTAAATGATCTTTCTGGTTGCTTAAAAAACAAAAATACAAGTACAAACAAACTGCTTGAGTGTCATACACAGGCTTCTACTTTCATCTGACATTTAAAAATGTCTAAGTGATATGACTTAAATGATTTGGGATCTTATGCAAACTATTATAACACAAAGAACACAATTTTCAGATTAGGAATTTGCCTTTGGGAGATCATTTCAACCAACTTCATCTGCTGTTACTTTTTACTCTCCTTTCTATATTGCCCAAAGGCTCAATTCACAGAAGAATTTGGTCACTGGACTGCTAAGGCAGCAATTTGTCACCATTAGGCTACAAACTCTCTGGTGGACAGGACTCTAGGTCAGGCATTCAGGCTCTGGACAACAGCAAGGAACAGCTTGTCATGTCACAACGGGATGCAAAAGCCAGCACAATAACTCTTCAGAGTTATGGCAATGCCAAGGAAAGGCATGTAGTTGAAGTGAGGTGTGTTTCAGTGACTCAAGCCTGGCTCCCTGATCCAGGGAGGCAGCCAGTGCTGTGTAGCATTCACAGGTGGAAATCTACCCATGAGGAAATGCTTGCAACAGACTCATCCCACCTACATGGCACCCAGATTGCTCTCTTTACTGTACTGGAAAGCATATATATCTTGAGTGTGAATACTGAAAATGTGAAACTGGAGTTTCTTAGATGGGGGAACTCTCAGAGTCATCTTTTGATAACATATGGTCTAACATATAAATACTGTTTTGCTATGAAAAGTGGACTACAGTAAGCCTGAGAGGCAAGAGATGTAAGTACAAAACCCCTCAGGCCGAGTGTAGAATTAAAGCTAGCTTCCTAATTATGGGTGTATATCTTCTACCTCCTAGACAAAGGGGAGCTGGTCAACTCTCTGCTCAGAACAAGCACTTGTGGTTAAACTCAGGTGGAGTCACTTAGGCATTTGAAAGATTAATTGGTGGATGCAGAATCACAAAATTGCTGAAGCTGCAAGATACTTTAGAGGCTGTCTAGTTCAAACCCCTGCTCAAGCAGGTTCAGCTAGATTGAGTTTTCCAGGACCATGCCCAGTTGAGTTTTGAATACCTTCAAGGATGGAGATGCCCAATCTCTCAGAGCAACCTGTGCCAGTGCTCAGCCTCCCTCATGATGACAAAGTGTTTTCTTAGGTTTAGATGTAATGTCTTGTGTTTCAGCTTGTGTGTGTTACCTCTTGTCCTGCACTGTCACCTGTTGAAATCAAGCTATTCTAGGGGTAGCTGGTAGCTAGTGGAGGTTGAATGGACCTGCAGTCTCAGAATCTTCCTGCAATTTCTTCTTAAAAAAATAGGATTTCTTTTACCTCTTCACAGTAAAAGAAAAAAGGCTTGCAAAACAGCTGCAGATCAGAACTGTCTCTGAGTTTTTTACTATTCTACATTCATTAAATTCCCCAGAACCTTTCATAGGCTCCAGTCTCTTCAAATTATAATTATCTCTGAGTTGAAATTTTGTCTATCATTTATATGAGCCGAATTTCAACCTCCTCTCTTTATGGATATGCTATAAATGGTAATATGAACAGTTTCTTTAGAAGTAACTTAATTCAATTTAATCATAGCAACTGTATTAAATGTGATCCCAAGGTCTAGGAGAAAACTTTAGTCCTTTCAGGCAGTTTATTAATTACAATTTTGTCCAGACATTACTGGTATTGCTTAAACCATATTGTGTTGAGATTATTATTATGAATATAATTTCCAGCTAGGATTATTGTGTTGGGGTTGTATTCTGCTAAGCAAGTACAGAACAGAAACAGTTACGAACCAAGTATTGTGGCCTGGGAAAAGGGAGAGCTGAAGCTGTTTTTCTTGATAGCTTTTCTTAAGTTTTGTAGCTGTAAAAGAGAGAGAAGTTCAGGAAGCGAGGGAAAAAAGATACTGGGGCATAGTCTGAGAAAGCAGGGTGATGCAACTTTACAAATAAATACATGCAAAAACTTTTGCTTTAAGTAACAACTGAAAAGATTTTGGAGTTGTAGGAAAAGGTACTCTTTCCTTACTGCTTTTCTGATCCATTTTAGGAGAATCTATGGATGTAGCACTTCAAAACAGCCTTCAACTGCCAATTTATCATGATAGTGATGAAATAGAGTAACCAAAAATTTAAGTTATTATGACCAAGAGTAGCAGTAGGCTGTACTGTGGGAAAGGGGTTTGTGGATTGTCCAACAAAAATTCATGAAGATGAGCAGCTTTTAGGTTAGTCTGTATTTTAGCTTGGGGTGGGTTTTTGTGGTTGCTTATTTCCCAGTAACTGATTTCTTGCATGAGTGGGATTTACACCAACACAGTTGTTTCAGACCCTTGACATCTATTGCAGAATTTTCAAAGCAATCACTTGAAAATACAACTGTAAATGAGCTTCAGCTACAATTTGGAATTCATTGACCTCATGGGAGTTTGCAAAAGGTGAATAATGTAGGAATACAAGCAGGTCATCCCGAAAACATCTTTCTAATTCAGTTTACAAAGGTGCAGTTCTGGTTATTCACATCTCTCTGATCTCCTGCACTAGAGAACAGGTGTAGGACATTAAAGTGCCTGGAAACACACAGAAGATCATCAGTCTCACCATCTTGCCTAATTGGCCTGTACCATGTGCTGACCATGACTTCAAAGGTGAATCTGGATCAGTACATTTTCCACTGATAGCAGCCGGAGACAGCCTTAGTTAGTATGGACTGACAATCTGTTATGCTCCTGATGTTAAAAATTCCAAGTCCAAAATACAGAGAAGAGAATGGTTCCAGTTTTAAAAGACAACTGAAATGTATCAGGAAATAAGAAGAGAATGAAAGTACAGCCATATGAGAAAATATCTTGCTGACCCCAAAAGGCTTACCTGTCTGAATAGACACTGCAAACTATGAAAACATGGAACTTGTCATGTCGATTAACTGTTTTCTTATTAGGGCTACAGGAGAAACATCAAGCCAACAAGTTTGGTTTCCATCAACTCCATGGCCAAAAATATATCATCTCAGAGGCAGTATTTTCACAAATAAGCAGATTCCTACTAAATGCCCACCCAGAGGCTTCATGGTAGTCATGAATTTGTATCTTTTCAAAGTGTAAGTGAGAGACTCTCTGGGAACAATATAATGTTTTTCCTTTTCCATTTGCAAAGACTTTGCAAAATTGAAGACAATTAGTACCTTTGGGGAAAAGCAGCCCAGGAAAAATTTTGAAAGCAGTTTCCTTGATGAGGATCAATATTAATGTGTGTGTTGGTGAATTAATTTTTTTGCAGTTTTAAACAACACTACAAGTACTTCATTCATCTAAGCACAAAAAAATAAATTAATTCATACATTTTTAATATGATTTTAATTAATTTTTCAACTCTCTAAACAACAAAGCCCCTTTCATAAATTAATAAAAGGTAAATCTACATAAAAAGTTTTCATTTTTATTTTAAGAAGAGTTTTAACAATTTTTTTTTTATTGTAGGAGCTACAAAGCTGAAGATCTTTTAAGAGTTCTTTTAACAGTAGTGCTCAAAACAATTTTTTTTAGACTGGATCTCAGAACTAAAGCTGTTATAGAATTAGATTCATCTTCTGAATCTGAACTATCAAGACTCTTCTCTAACTGATAAAATTTCAGATTTTAAAGGGTATCACTGAGAAATGGGACTGCTTATAAAATTTCTTTGTATTATAAACCATGTTCCTACACCATCAAGCCCCCTAGGTTTCATAATTTCTGAGCCTGATCAGTCTTCAGGTGATCCAACTCCAAGTGAGACTCAGAATTTCAAACAAGGAAAACAAAGCAAAACACACACCCTTCTACCCTCCACAAGAATAAAACTCGAGGAAAAAAAGCTATTATTTCCATGGAGGCTTTCAATGTTCTCTCATGTTTTCAAATGGATCAGATCCCAGAAACCCTGGTTTTTTCTCTTATAAGTGGTCTGTTTCAGATCCTAGACAAAGTCACCCCACTAAACAATGAAACTCATTGATAAATCATAGAATCATAGAACGGTTTGGGTTGGAAGGGACCTTAAAGATCATCTCATTCCAACCCTTTGACATGGGCAGGGACACCTTCTGCTAGACCACGTTGCTCAAGACTCCATCCAGCCTGGCCTTGAATACTTGCAGGAATGGGGCATCCACAGCTCTCTGGGAAACCTGTTCCTGTGCCTCACCACCCTTACAGTAAAAAATTTCTTCCTAACATCTAATCTGAACCTACTCTCTGTTTGATGCCATTCCCCTTTGTCCTGTCACTGCATGCTCTTGTAAAAAGTGCCTCTCCAACTCTCTTGTAGGCTCCCTTCAGGTACTGGAAAGATGCAATGGGATCACCTTGGAGCCTTCTCTTCTCCAGACTCAACAATTCCATCTCTCTCAGCCTTTCCTCATAGGAGAGGAGTTCCATCCCTCTAATTGTCTGTGTGGCCCTGCTCTGGACTCACTCCAACAGGTCCATGTCCTTCCTGTGCTGCGGACCCCAGAGCTGGATGCAGAACTCCAGGTAAATCACCTGATGCTTTTACAACTATTTTGGTAAACTCCCAGGTCCAGCCACATTCCTTATCAGGGGGTTGTTCTCCATAAAAATCTAATAAAGAATGTGATTCTTTTTTTACCCTACAGTCATCTAGTAGAGCGTGCATGCGATTTCAGTTTTATTCCATTAATAAATGGGCTTTTCTTTGGATGATTTAACCTTATTAACCTTACCTTTTCTCAAATATTAGCATAAAAATGTATTTTTTAGTTCACTTGTACAGATCACAAACCACTGAGCAATCTTTAAACTTTAATTTTGATTTTCATTTTGCTTCTAATCTTGCAATTTTGTGTGATCACAGTGTTGGCCATATTGAGGATCAAATCAGTACACTGATGAGTAGTTTTTGTTCTCTCTTTCCCCAACGTGTTCTCACTAAATAACCACAGTCTGTCATGCTGCCAGTCCCACAGAGAGTTTGAAGTACCTCATCAACACATTATCCTCTTCCATAAAGAGGACGGGAAACCAAAATTTCATAATTGTATTCATGTTGGAAGGCTTTTCTCAGGGATGAAATACAGATTCTGCACACAGAAAATGTTCTGATCTTGGAAAAGAGCTCTTAGCTAAGAGAAAGTGACAGTTCATACAGCTTGCCTGTCCTAGTAGGACAGCTCTTTGTTTGTTCAAGGTAGCCAAAAAAATTTGCCTGTGAACAGATGAAGAACTTTGAGATACATATACACACATGATGAAAGGCTGAGCAGCAGATGTTAGAGCAGAATAACATCAGACTCACCACACTGAAAGGCTGGCATGGCTGCTAATTGCACAGAGGTAATGTGGCTTTCTGAGGGACTCAGAAAAGATTTCATAAGATTGGGGGGAGAAGAGGAAGAGTGAAAGTCAAATTGATGCCCTAGCAACCCAGTGGAATGAAATGTTGAATATAGGGAGAATAACAATTTTGTTGGTAAAAATTTATTTTTTATTCTACTTTGCACAGCTGGAAAAGATAGCCATACTTATTCTTCATTGGAATCCCCATCTGAGGTCTGTCATTGGAAGCTTTTTCTTTCTTATTCAGATACAGCAGTTTATTTAACGCCACTTAACCTCTGCCTTCAAAATTTACTTCTATATGTGAGGCCACCGTGCATACAAAAGCTATGAATGATTAAGAATAATTACAACGTAACAAAGTGACAAGTTAAGTATAGGGTTTAGGTGTCTTGAAAAGGATGTCCTTGAAAAGGGCTTGAACGGCTCAGATTAAGATGACTCTTAGTAGGCATGTCTTTGGATCCAGGTATATGTGGCTTCAGATCTCCTTCTTGCTTCCCAAAATAACAGCAAAACCAGGAAAGGTGAAAAGAGAGACCAATTCATTACCAAGCTTATAATACAGCCTGTCAGATAATTCAGCTATTAATACAGTGTTTAAAAGTGAAGCTGCAGCCCCGTGTGATGTGATCCATTGGCTAAACAGGAGCCATGACAATTTGCAAAAGCCAGAAGAGGTAATTATGATGCTAAGAGCTTTTAGATTGGAAGCTGGAAGGCAGTAATGAAACTGAAGAAAGGATGAACCATTACAGCCTCGATTGTTTACCATTTAAGGAAGGATGACAGATTTTGCTTTTACTGGAAAAACTTTGGTTTTAGGACTTTCTTAAAAGCAAGATCCATTCTACATTAAATGTGATCCGTAGAATTATAGACATGTTTCTTAGATTTCTTTTAATTATATGTTTATAAACATAAAAATTCTGTGGGGGAAAATGCTGTTTTATTCATCTTCTGTGTCAGAACAATCAGGATATAAAATTGTCTGTAGACACACACCAATGCTATTTCTCAGATGTTTTCACTTCAGTTTAGCAAAAAAAAGGAGGATGCTTTATTAATGCATTTAGGAGTATTCTTGGATAGTACCATATTGTGAAATTAATGCCTATGTCATCATTTGATTATTCATCTTGCTAGGAGGCTACAATCATTATTTTGGCAAAGGAAAAAGGAAAAGAAAAGATCATCTTTGGTTAATAAATAGCTATATTACTCCAGCTGGAAGGCAGAGCTTTCATTCTCCCATTCAATACATCATGGTACCCCTGGGGTTTTACTTTAATCAGAGAATTTTATTTATGCAAGCAAGATTAACACATCAGCCCTTTGCAAGAATGAGAAGAATCCTTGATTCATCCATGTCCCTCTTACAGGTATTCAGTTCCATACTATAGAGTCCAGTACATCAAAATTATCATGTTGTTGTTTTTCTCACAAAGTAGAAGAACCAAGTCTAGAATTGGCTGGACTTTGTTTTTATTTCCCCAGAAAGAAGGCAGTTTTAATTTCTGTGTGTATGTGATGTGAATATATTGAACTCCTACAGTAGATAAATTTAAAGAAGTATTTCAAATTCTTTTTGCAAACATCTTGTTCATTATTTCCCAGCCAGTTCTACAATAACACTTGGTTATGGTAAAAAAAAAAAAATAAACCTCTGTAATTTTTCCTAAACTTGTTGAAAGCCCAAACTTTTCCTTCTGTGAGTTATAACTAGATAATCATATGTTCACTAAAGCAGGGGCAGACTGAAATGTTCTATGTACACATCTCTATTTTGTCTTTTCTGAGGCTAAAACAGAAGAGAACTGAAAAGTATGAGGTAAGGGAAAATCAGATCTTAAACACAGTAGAGGAAATGTTCCCATGCTCAACTTGGGTTAATTTTTTTCTGAATCTCTCTTCTGTCTAGAACTGTCTAAGCAAAGCACAAGAGGCTTCCTTGAATTACAACAGTGTGAAACCTGTTTCAGTGGTGGGGAAGAGGACAGCCCAAAATAATCTGAAACCATTACTAGGACTTCTTAAATTCAGAGCAGCACATTCAGCAGCAAAGAGTGCACTTCAGAGAGGAGTCAGCCACCTGTTAGCTAGCAGTACTCTGAAAGGTACTCAGAAATTATTATTTTTATCTTTACCTCAAATTTCCCATGTACCACTCTGTATCACATGTGCTTTACAGTTCTTGTGACACAGGTGGGTGCTGGCATTCCTCAGTACCAATACACTACCAAAACAAACAAACATGTCCACTCCATTTACAGGTCACAAACTGTACAAATTTGAATTGTGTTTCCTTGAGGGAGATAAAATACATGAGGTTCCCTTCCTCTTCCTAGTTAATTTAATAAGAATGAAAATTATTTTTTATAACTTGATTTTAAAAATAAATTTGTTGGATAGTACCAACAAATAGTACTATCTCTGGTTTCTTGTACCTTGTGTTGGCTGGAGGCAGGAAATAAAAGGAACCTGTGTTGTACAGAAAGCTGAAGTCCTTAATCAATACGACAGTAAATTTCCATAGCCTCTTGGTATGACAAAAATCAGGTAATCAATTACTTTTTTATAAGCTTGGCCTGTTGTAAGGATGATTAAAATATTCCTGAAAAATTGCTGTGTACTACTGATCAAAAATTGTGTAAGGTTTTTTCAAACTGAATAACAAAAATCATTGTTAAAATAATAAAACCCTGTCACACATATCCACAAAAAAACACATTACAGCTAAGGGGAATATGTTAAGCAAAGAATAACAAAATGAAAGGTGATTTTACTCTGCCTTTAACACATCCTTTTGTATGTGTACTGAATCATTGTTAGTTATAATCTTTCAGCTGGAAGGAGGATTGTCCTTTCAATTATATTTCTAATCCAGAATAAACATGTGATTAAAAGTATGCTCTTGGAAATGACAATGTTGTAAAATGCGATATTCTGTGAAAATTGCTCCATTAACTCCTTTGTTTACAGGCTGCTTCTGATACTTCATTCGAAATCAACAGAACTTATGGATGTAGCTAAAGATGCACAAAAAACTAGGGTTTCCATGCCAGAGGATAAAAGCCAGATTGCCTAAGAGATTCCTTAAAAAAAGTATTTTAAAAAGGATATGAAAAGAAAGAGTTAGTTGACTTGAAGAGCTAGATTTGCTTCACAGGAAGTCTGAATTCAGATCCATTTAACTGCATTATGTTGGTTTTCAGAACTGTAATAACTTTTAAAGAACAGGGCTTAAGGCAATAGCATGAAAAACGGGAAAGATGAGTTGAGAAAGGACTTTGTATCATGGAAGAGAAAGTTGGGGTGGCAGAAAAGATCAAAAATATGTCAAGAGTGTTTGCAATAAAATTCTACCTACAAACCAGATAATGGGCAGGTAAAATTCTCCAAAGAAGGTATTGAGTCACTCCATGAATACAAAACACACTTTTAAGAGTGTTCTGTCACCAAGTCTTGCAGGCTAAAGCATGCAGTTCAGCTCCTGAAATGTGAAGTCCTTGTGCTGATATAGAAATGGGTATAAAAAAAGGACTTGGAGAACATTTTGAATGGACCAAGGTTTCTTTCTTTTGTATGGGTCTGGTCTCACTCATCAATGCTCAGATCCTTTCACATCCAGAGGAAACATCATCTATGTTCTCCCTCAGGCAAAATGCTCATTGATGCTGGCATTTGTGACTTTCTTACTTTCCCAGTGAGGGCTTGACTGAACAATTGTTCCCCTCTGATAGATCATGATCCCCATAGATGCTAATGGAGATTTAAAATATTAAAATTACCATTTTTTTCCTGATCCTACATAAAGACGATTACATTAGAGAACCATTTAATTTTCACCATCCTTGTTCTCCACGAGCAAAGAAGGGGCCTCATAAAGATATTTGTGGGGCTCATCCACTCTCTTCCCAGGCTGCTTTTTGCCTTAGAAATCTAATGAACTATTCTCTTTCACCTCGTGACACTGAGATGTGATAATGGTGATCCTGACAGCAGAGAAGGGATGAAAAGACCACAATCCAGAGATGTTCTTTTTCATATTCACACACATTATCATACTTTTGCAGTCTGAGAGATGCAGAGCACTGGCTGCAGGTTAGAGTACTCTCAGAGACCTCAAACAAGAAGTTAAAGGGTGATCTTCCTAATTCCTCCCCAGGGCTCACAGCATTATGTTATCTTCAAAATCCTAAGGGATGCTTCTCTTCACTTAACAGCTAATGTATGGCCATCTGCTCTTTTTGGTTTGCTCCATTTGTGTCATGAATAATGTCAGCATCACAGGGAACAGTTGAGCTGCATTCTTGATGAAAATTTCAATTTTCATGTAACCAATTTGAAGAAAACACTCCATCACATACACCCTGAATAAAATTAGATTTAGTACCTACAAACTGCACTTAAAATATTTGCAAGACATTAATAATCCACAAGAATATATTCAAATCTATGTCAGATAATATTACCTGGTCTCAGAAATGATGCCTGGATACAGATAGTACGAAGTGATGAAATTTCAGAACCAGCAGAAATATGCTGCTCTCATCTGAGGCATTGTAGTCTGGGCCCAAACTCCCAAGCACA
>QWTY01017777.1:0-33304 GCA_008033365.1 Pseudorectes ferrugineus | reverse complement strand
TGTGAGCTTTTTGAAATCTCCAATGTGTACAGTCCCAATAATGCAGTCTGTAATAAATAACTGTTTCTTACAGGCTATCTTTTGATTGCTGCTTGAAGTAGGTAGTTGGACATACACAGTTTAAATGTTAATGGGGCTTTTTATTGACAAATACTATAAAGGTTAACAGAGCATTTGAAGATGCACATAAATGCCTACAAATATTGCAAAGACATTGGTCCTACCAGTAAGTGGCAATGTTTCTCTTTTACAGTACTTGAAATAAAAGTCCCCTTACATTTAAATGTTTAAGCTTGTAAACCCTACCATTCTTAGAAATTTGGATGCTGAAGGTTTTACGCTGTTTTTGTTGCACTTTGCAAGAGTTTGGGCCTAAATACTTATAACTTCATTTGGTGATCATTCTAATGCCTCAGAGGGAAATTTTGTCAGGACCATAATAAGAATGTAGAATGTTGAAAAAGCATTATGTATAGAGCTTGAGATGAAGCTCTAATAAATTATCATGCTCTCTGCTTAATGACTTTGATTTTGATATTGCTGTGATGAAATATATGGGGAAAAGACAAGGTGTTGTAAGACTTATTATAAACTGTACATTTTCAGTACATTTTTATTTTAAGCTGGTGAATGTTAAGAAAGTTATTGCTACTTTGGGGAATGTATGAGGAAGAAATGCACAGATCCACGTGCCTCAAAGGAGTTCCAGATATTCTGATCTCTGAACTGTGTCACTGACTGATGATTGAACTTAAACATTGGAACTGCTGTTAATAAAAAGAAAAAAAGAAAAGTGTTAATTCTTGCTAATTTAATGTTTGCTTCTAAATCTAGGATTTTCCCAGTGTCTCTTCTCAAAATTGTCTTTTCTTTGCCTTCTGTATCACACTTGTGACTGACTATGAGTCCCATGTTTTGAGGTTTATTCTGCTGTTGAAGTGTTAATTCCTAACAAAAATTATAGCTTGAAGTTTCTCACTTGGCAGAGAAGTTGTGCTCTTTGAGAAAACAGGGAAAACTAAAGCATGAGAGAATTTTCTAAAGCAGAACTAAATGCCAAGAAATCAGTATCTTCAATTATTTATAGAAGCCAATAATCAGATACACAGGCCCAAGCAGAAAAGTGGGTGTGGTCTCTGCAATGCCCGGAGCCAGGAGCATGAAGCAGGACAGACGGACAGGTCTGTGTCCGTGGGCACTGCCCAGAGGGTTTCTAAGACACTGCAGGGGCTGTTCCTGGCACCTGTGCAGAGCTCCCAGCCCTTCCCCACAGCCCTGGGGGTGAGCAGAGCTGCAGAGGATGGAGAGGATCTCCTTTGGACAGCAGCGCTTGGTGCAGAAATGGTGCCTTCGGGCCAGCACTGCCTGGGTTCTCTTCTGGGGGATGCTTGGGTATCACTGACTCTGCATACCTGAGGTTTGAGTTTGTGCCCTTAACACTTCAGTACTGGTTGGACTGGCCCTGTCCAAATTACTGCAAATGTCAGTTAAAGCTGCTTGTTGCATCTTTCATTAATTTATGTTAATGCAGAGAATAAATGCAGGATGGGACGAACATAATATATTGACTTATTAGAAGTCTTTCAAGACTCAGTGTTTATTATTCTTTTTTGCAGGCACAATAGTGGAAAAATGATTAATTCATTTGCTTGATGAGCTAAATATGGGCAAATGGCTGAATTCTGTGGGAAATGAGAGTAAGGCCCTCTGGATAAAGATAGCATTGTATGTTACTTATTTTTTCTGTCAAGAGTAACAATATTACATATATTTGGCTGATTCATCAGTGATGCACAAAACTCTATTGTTTAAGATTGAAATGGATCATTAATACTGAGTTTTACAATTTCTTTATAGATGGTTCAGCTTAATTTCTAAATTTCTGTCTTTATTAGATGGCTGTCACACTCCAAGAACAAGTATTTTTGATTAGCATGAGCAACAGAGTTAAAGATACAGCAATTTCAAAAAACCAAATGTGCTTTAAAAGCAAAAAAAAAAATACTAAAATAGAGAGCTCAGTGCTTCCCTTCCTACTGAGGGTAGGATTTCAGGAGGAAATATCTCAAATCTATGTTGCTTCTTTATGTGCTGATGAAGTGACTGAGGCTCCCCACCTCCTACCAGGTTCCTTTTTACTCAGCAGAATATGAACCTTGCCAGCTTCTCCAACCCACCAAGGAAAGAAAGAGGTGAAATTTAAGTCAGTCGAGGCTGACAGCAAACAGGCCATCCTCTGACACGCCACTGTGGTGTTATCCTTATGTATTTTCCTTTGTATCAGCAAATGTCCATACTGGGAGAACAAACAGGCAAAGCTGTGGGCCTTCAGCATTGCCCATCTGAGACACCAATTTGATTCCTGCTGCTCTTCTTCTTCGTGTGAATTTTGTTCCTCGGATACTGGAAGTGCAATTGTAGAATTAGCAATTCTAATACATAATGAGTACCCCTCTGAGCCCTGTGCTGAGGAAATGCGGACTAAGCAGTGAGGCTTTTGAAGGTGAGATGGCTTTAGAAATCCTGCCAGAAATCCGAGTAACTGACTTGTCCAGGAAAGCTAAGGCTGAATGTGGAATTGAACCCTGGGATGATTGGTGTCTAATTTTCCTGCTATTCAGTATTCCTTGCTTTGTACAGCATCTGTATTTCTATTTTTGTCCACTCTGAAAGTAATTTAAACTGGGTTTCTTGCAAAGGTAAATGCAGTAAAATGAGTGATGTAGAAAAGGCCTGAAAGGCAGCAAATTTCCTGAGCTGAGCACAGCAGCACTGGCCCACATCACACCCAGTGGTGGGTTCACTGTACGTGTGTAAGTCATGTTTTCCTTGCAGATAGATTCGTGGCTTTAGAAACTCTCTGAAAGTCCAATAAATCTATTTCTGGTGCATTATTGACCGATGCCAGAATTCTTACCTTTTTTTTTTTTTTACTTTTAAAAGAACATCAATGAGTTTAATCTCTGTCATTCAGTCATTTATTTAAACCTGGAATGGGCCCATATGTCCTTGTACAAATGAAGAACAGCTCAAGGCTGATTAGTATTCCCTGAGCCTTCATGGATTATTATTAGCAACTTTTCCCCCTTGAATGTTTACAGAGCTTTTGTGAGCTTTTTACATCAGTTAGCTTGTACTTTCAATTTTCTATTATACCTTTTGTAATTGCTTTCTGTCTATATTTGATATGCTGTTGCTTTACTCCAGTAACTTCCATTATCACTTTTAGCTTTGCTGTTGCTGGGATCAACCTGATTGCATTATTTACTCTGTTTGCTTTAAATATCACTTCTTCCTTGTTCTCCCCCCTCCTCTCACACCATCTTTCTGGGAATATTTGAGCTTAGCAACATGATGCTGTCTGAAGTCTCATTTGTTAGCTTCACAGCCTAAGACCATGATTGCTTGATGCCAAATGATACGTTACCATAAAGCACTGAACACCCACCAGACTATTGCTGAATTTATCATAGCTACAAGCTCAATACACAGTGAAAGATAAACTTGTTTTTTACTGCCTGTGGAAGTCAGCAGGTTGATTCCTCCTTTAATTCTCATTTTTGTCAATACCAGAATAATTAAACCCCCATCACTAAGACCAGTTTCTTCACAGCTCTCTCATCACAGCAAATCCAGTTACTTTTTTTGAGCATAGGGTTGTGGTAAAACATAACCAATTCCCACTCCAAGCCTTCCTGCATGTTCATGTGCTCCATTCCCTACCAGAGGCTCTGGATGTACCTTCAAGGAGACAGCGTGGTGCTTCTGGCCTCTTGGAAAAAAGGGACTGACAGAAACCATATACAGCCACTGAAATCCTTCGTTTTGCCTCTTCTCCTAAAGCCAGGAGCACGAGCTTTAATGACTGAAGATAGATCAGAGAGATCTGGTCTCTGAGACAATCTGACCATACAGCTCCTGAGCACGTGACAACTCCTCATTTTCCTTTCTCAACTCACTCAGTTTCCCTCCTCAACTCACTCAGTTTCCTTCCTCAACTCACTCAGTTTCCTTTCTCCTCTCACGACCCTTTTCTAGGTGTATTTATCAGTTTTGTTCTCTATGCTGCAAGAGATGAAGAGCAACAGATGTGCTTCTCCATTTTCTTCAGGGTCTTGCAAACCTTGCCTGGGGATATTTGTTAGTTTCTGGTTCCTTCTAATTTCCTTCTGCTTGAAAGAATAAGACATAATAGGCCATCTGCATATTTGTAGTCCTCAGATGAGGATTATTTCATTTGCAAGGAGCTTCATACAGTTCTGAAGAATCAGCTTTGTTTATCATTTTAGGGAATGGGACAACATTTCTGCTTAAAAATTAATTACTAGAACATAACACACTTGTGAGACTTTGTCTGGATTGAGAAAAATCCCACATTCTCAGGAGAGCTATTGGTCCTTTTGTCATTTGTAAAACTGACTTTAAAATGATAGCATTGGTGATTAAAGACTGAAAGAAAGAGGCCTCAGAATAACCAATGGATTCCCTGGCATATGTTAATATATTCTGTTTGGAAAGGTTACTTCCATTTATATTCCAGATGAAAATACTTGGTGACTTTATAGCATGTAATCACATTTTTTACTACAGAAGCCGAGTACTCTGGTTAGCACTGGGAATAATAACCTAAAAAAATGGTGATGAATTAAATTAATAAAGAAGTGTTGATTTCAATAAAAACACATTTAAAAAGAATAGAAATAAAGAAACCTACTGATAATTTTTTCTTATAAATAATTTTGATTATATCTTCTGTAGTAAATTTCATACTATAATGTTAAAAAAAGGAACAAGAACTTTCAATTTCTGTAAATTGCTGGTTTTAAATTATTTTAATTGATTTTTATGGTTATTTCATTTCATTTTGTAACAGAAAAAAACCTAAAAGAAACAAGAAAGACATGGATCTGTTGAAACAAGTCCAGGGGAGGCCGCTGGGCTGGTCCCAGGGCTGGAGCAGCTCCCCTGTGAGGACAGGCTGAGAGAGCTGGGGGGGTCCAGCCTGGAGAAGAGAAGGCTCTGGGCTGACCTTGAAGCATCTTCCAGTGCCTGAAGGGGCTCCAAGAATCCCGGAGAGGGACTTTTGGCAAGGTGACGAGACAAGTGGGAGTGACTTTGAACTGACAGACGGTAGGTGCAGGTTAAATATTAGGAAAAAATTCTTCCCTGTGAGTGTGGTGAGGCCCTGGCACAGGCTGCTCAGAGAAGCTGTGGCTGCCCCATCCCTGGAATTTTCCAGATCCCCAAAGTGGTTTGAAGCTTAGAATTTTTTTTCTTTCTTTTCCTGGCTAGGACATAAATGAGACCTTTCTCAGTTTTTCCCGGAAATCTTTTCCACTCCTTTGCATTCAGTCCCACCTTTGTCACTTGAAGCACTCATTTGGAGAGTAGGACATCATTCAGATTCCAGTCACTCCTCCCTGCTAGATTGTTCGAAGGGGATCTCAGCATCTCAAGAAGGTGTTTTAAACATAAAGATAGGAGAGACAGTGATCTGGGCTGTGAATCAGCTGCTGCAGCGTTTAACTCAGCACAGAAAAACCTGAATAAATGAACTGGGGACGGGAGCTTCAAAGCACCCTGTTAAAAAGCTGCCAGCACTGAAGGGAAGTAGTTTTAGGGAGCTGAGGCACACTGCAGGCAGGTGGCTGTGAGCATCCCCCCAGCTGACGCCAATAACATCTCCTGCACCTGCAGGTAACAATCGTCCCAGGCAGTGTTTGCAGCTGGGGACCAGCAAACTCCAAATCTCTGAACAGCCCACAAGGATGTCTTAGCCAGGGAAAGAAGTAAGTAGCCAGACAGATTTATTGCAGCTCAGAACATGTAAGTAGCAGACAGGCTGCTCCTGATGCGTGGGTGCTTGCAGCTCCTGGGAAATGGTGCCAGGGCGTGTGCAGGGCAGGGGGGGCAGCAGGGAGATCTGGCTGCCAGTGTCAGCATCGCAAGGACAATGGACCTGCCCTGCTTCACAAAAGCTTCCCTGGTTATTATCTCAGAGAACCATCGCCTGTACCCTCCTCTTCCTCACTTTTAAAATAACCTGTCTTATGTGGCTTTACAGCTTAAACTGATGCTGGCAGCGGCGGCTTTGCCGGACTGTTCAGGTGTGAGCAGCCCGGGGGTGGCCCAGGGCAGGAGGCTCCCAGGCTCGGCTCATCAGTGAGATGAAGCGCTGGGGCTGGGATAAAAGGCCCAGCCCGCAGAGGTGAAGGTGGGGATTAGGGTCAGCTGCTGAGAGAAGCCTGCAGGGGAAGGAAGGGCTGATGAGAGGCGTGGCTGGGGTCTGCAGCACTGGAGGGACCCAGCCATGGCCAAAGTCCCTGCAGAAGCAGGTGCTGAGAAGTTCCCCTGTTACAGCAGGAGACTGTGTGTAAATCCCTGGAAACATAAAGCCATAGACCAAAAAAACCCCTTACAGCCAAGCACTAAGTCTTGTGGGATGAGATGTTTTCCATCTGTGTCTCCTGGAGAAAGGCTTTACCCTGGAAGGCTGCAATGCAAACTGAGATTGCAGAGGAGGAGGCAGTGAGGAGACAAACCTGCAAACCTCTCTCCTGCACAAGGTAAGCTCTCCCATGAGGAACTTCATAATTTTTGGGGATACCATTGTGCCTCAGTGCTCCTGAGTGTGGGAGCAGGTGCAGCTGCCATTGGGGCAGAGTTGGCTTCCAGTTGCTGTGATGGTGTTCACTGGTATTGGGTTCTTTCTCCTGTGGATAGTGAATTACAGACTTGCAGTCTTGCATGTCTTACTTGCCCTGTTCCAGGAGTCTGCTGTGTCTGTCTGGAGATTCCTCAGAAAGCAAGGAAGAGCCTGTAGCAAACTCCTGGGCTGTGTGAGACTAGGAAAGCTCGCTCATGGCACGTGTTCTGAGGTCTCCTCTACTCAGCTCTGAACTCACTGCTCAGTCTGGGCTCTTCAGGTGCTGTTTTGCACTGTGCTGCAGTTGCTGTAAATGATGCTGCTCTGAGTACTGCTTCTTTTGACTGGGGATCTAATTATTACTAAACTGAAAATGCACTTGCAAGGGAAGTGCTTGAGCTTGTAGACTGCTTTGGAGTTAACTTTGAAAAATCACTTTTCTCCCCTGGTATTTTTTGTTTTAATATTCTTGTTCCTCTCCAAGTCTTTCTGTTCCTGGGAGGACTGAGGAATAGATTGTTTTCATTATCGTTATTTCAGAGTGGGGGGCAGGAGTGGATAATGATCCTATTTCACACTTCCATGAGTTGCCATGTGGTGATGACATATGCCCTCCAGCAGGAAGTACTAACAAGTGGCTCTCAATTTGCATTGAGCCATAGTGCCATTCCCAAAACTCGGTGTGTTTTCTGCAGGATGTATAACCTGGTACTCCCTAGGCCTTTGTAAATATTGCTATTCAAAACTGCTATGCAGTAACTTGAGGATTTTTAGTGACATCTCTCAGGTGTTCTGCCTTCTGCCTCCTCCCTCTTCTTTTGGTCTCAGAGCAGAAGAGCTGTTTTAATAGGCACACCAATAATATGTGCCCCAAAACAGAAAACAAAACTAGGTCTGGTTGATAACATAGAGGACTCTTAGTAAGATGTAATTATGGATGGATCCCAGGGAGCACACAAGAATTAAAATGTAACTTCTACATGAAAGTTAATATTTCATCTTGACCTGCTGTGATCTAAAAGAAAGATCATCTCCTGTGTGTCACATGTGATCTGGAGCAACTCTTCTCTCTGTTGTTGCTTTGGGTAATCCTTATTGTGTGTGTTCCCTCTCAGGACTGCAGGCTCAGGAGGTGTGGCTGTGAGCCAAGCAGGATATTTGGGGTTGGATGCTTTCAAGGAAGGAGAGTAAAGCCTTGCTGATACAATGGGAACTGAAGTATCAAAACCCATCTGATCTTCCCTGAAGCAGGAGGAAGAGCTGTGGGGTATTGGAGTGTGACTGTGCTGGAGCACAGATTGGTGCTGTGCCGGCTTTTGATGGCTCGGTGTTGATGTGTGCAGAGCAGAAAGACAAAGAGCAGTAGATCAGTGTAATGAGCTACAGTGAAGAGCCAAAGGATGGATTAATTTGGAGGCAAAACAAAAAAACTGCATCACTGAATTCCTGTTTAAAGTATCCACTGCAGCAGTAATGTAAAATCTCTGCAGATAGCGTTGGAAGTGTGATGTACAAACGTGTGACCTCCTGGTATGTCACACATGAAACAGACTCTGTGTGTGTCCTGGGAACGGGCCAAAGATTTCTCTCTTTGTAGTAAGGAGAAAAGAGACCATAAAGAAATCAAACCTGAGAGGAGTAATTCCTGCTCCTCAGGTGGCTCATCAGGTCTGAGTATGATAAACATTAAATGACAGCAATTTCAGTATAAAGTCAATTATCTGTGTGTAGCAAATTAAAATTAGACACATCCTTTAGTCTGGAAATTCATCCTAATGGAGATGCAATTCTCTTTCTGTTGAAGAGTCGAGTCCCTGGAGTATAAGAGCAGTGTGCATCAGCTCAGGAGGAGCATTGACTCGACAGGCATGGGGAGCCACTGGCTCTCCCCTCCCTGATTCTGCTGGAGAACTTTTCAAGGAGTGAGATACCAAGATCTCATTACTCTGAATGTTGACTGAAAGCTCTGAACCTTTAGATGATGATAAATGTGGCTTTTAATTTTTTTCAGAGCTGTTAGAATTTCTCCTACTCATGCACTTTTCAAGAGAGGCAAATAGTGCAACCAGAAATAATGCAGAGTTACTGGAATGCATCCTTTTTAATAGAGGAAACAAACAGGAAAAGAGTTCAGAACTGCCAGCTGGTGGTGTTTTCCTTCTCTTCTACAAGTGGAGGAAGGAGTTGGCTTGAACAAAGGGAGGCAGGTTCATTAAGAGTTTAGGATAGGGACACAGATTTTTGAAAAGGTCTTTGCTTTTATTTCTGCTCTCCCATATAACCTGAATTGGCACCTTCACTTCTGTCTGCTGTTTTCCCTTCCTATGCTTTACCTTCCCTGATGGATATGTTGGATAATGTTCCTTTTGCTTTATTTTTTTTTACTGCTCTGAGGCACTTGAATATTGCAGTCTTTCATCAAAAGCATAAACAAAAATATCCTCAGGTTATTAAAAGAAAATTATTAACTCTGTGGAAAATTGATGAGAAACCTGGAAATTTGGATGTCCAGTCTACTCCCCCACCCATCATGATCTTCATGCTCAGCTGGAAATAATGTTTGAATCATTTGAGGATGGGGTGGAACTTCCACCTGTTGTGTGGATCAGGTTTTTCTAAGACACGTTCTCCTCTGGCTCAGAGTGTGAGAACTCATTCAGAGGTCCCTGCTTTTGAGCAGTTGATTCCTGAAAGTGGCTCTGGGTCACTTTTATTTTCGGCTGGCTGGTGAGGCGTGTCCTGGTGTGGGGTAGGATCTGCTCTCAAACCACCCTGCTCCTGGTGTGGCTCTGCTTTCCACGCCAGAGCCTGGGCAGCAGAGCCTCTGCAGGGCTGAGCAGCCCCTCTGTGTGAAAACTGGAGAAAAAAAAAAAGCCTGTCTTGCAGGAGTGGAGTTAATGTGTAAAATTACTGTATTAGTTCACTGATGGATTTGCTTCTGCAAAGTGAGTACCTGGAAACCAGCACCCAATTTGTTTAATGGGGACGAGGGAGGAAGATAAATCTTGAAGTGGGGTCTTAATGACTGTAATAATTAATGGTTTAATCTAAAGCACTTGGAGGGTGCTTTGTGAGTGTCCCAGTGTCACACACTGGGTGGGGACACCGGCACAGGGCCGTGCCAGAGGAGGGGGCAGCAGGGTGGGGACTGCCTGGGACCCACAGATCAGAACCACAGCCTGGTTTGGTTTCAGGTGAGGTTTGCAGGGAGATGAGATCTCTCGCTACACCAACAGGTGAAGCTGGAAGAAGCAGCAGGCCCCAGGGTATGTGAGCTCTCCCCTCTCATGAAAGCACAGGATTGCAGCATATTCTGAGTTGGAGGGGACCCACAGGGAACACGGAATCCAACTCTTAGCCCTGCACAGGACATCCCCGAGCATATTTTCCTCAGGTTTATACCCTCCCTGCAGCGTGGGGCTGCTGCTTTCCGCAAGGTGCCTGGGATGTGCCTGCTGTTGTCCTTGGGGAGACGTGGCTGCCAGCCCTCTGTACCGTGTACACACCTGTAAAGGCGTTTGGTGACCCTTCAGGCTCTGCAAATAGGGCTATTGTGTGATATTTTCCTTAACCTATTCCTAAAATGATGCTTTTATTGCTAAGAATATTTAAATTGGTTGGGGATTCCTGTTTTATCCTGACATTTATTCTGCAGCATCCAGTGTGTCCTGCCAGACTGCAAACATTTGCCTCATACGTTGCTTTGCCTGGTGGGTATTGGTGTTCGTGAGTAAACCACATCCTTGCACGTGTTTCTGTCTCATGGATTTTTGCTTAAGATGGGCTGTCCTGTTTGCTGCAGGTTTGTGGTGTTTTTCCTTCCATTCCTTTCCCTGTGGGCTGTACCAGTGCAGTCTAGTCCCAGCCAAGATTTCTGTGCTTGCTCACCAAACCTATTCATTACTGAGCAAAACCCTGTAACAAAACGTTTGATATTCCTCCCTGCCGCAGGGAGAAGGTTCCTTCAGTGAGCTGAGTCTGGGAAACTTGTGCCTGGAAGGTTTCCCTGCTGTTGGTTCAAAGGGTGCTGGAACAAGGTCCTGTCTCCTCTGTGGTGGAGCCGTCTTAGGAGAAAGTGCTACTTAAAATCAAAGGACTTTTTCTATGTAAATCTATTTTACTGTTGCACATTAAGGAAGCAGTTAACCTTAAGTCGTCCTTCTGCTTGGAGAGAACTACTGTTAAGCTTTTGTGACCTGTGGGCTTTTGCAAGTTTTAAGCACATATTAACAAAATGTGTTCTCGAGAGCAATGCCAGTAACCTGCCAGTCATTCCTGGCTGACAGGGACCTGTCACTAAGTGACACTTCCTCTTGGGGAGGGGGCAGCAGGCATTAGCAAAGCCTTTCTCCTCCCTGCAGCAATCCTGCCAGCTGGCAGTGGCTGTTCCGGCAATGGGAGGCTTTGGCAGGCAGCAGGGTGAGCTGTGGTTGTTGAAAAATAGGCTGAAGTAGCAGCAGCTGGCAGCTTGAAGAATCTCTGACAGTGTGATGATAACCTGTCTAGTGCTGTCATCATTTGAGCTCAGCAGGACCAGAAAAAAGCCTGATGCTCTAGGGAGGATATGGAAAAGCTGTGAGGTTTTCCCTACTTTATCAAGGAATGGTTGTTTTCATACAGCATGAAAGATTGTTTTAGCATTTGCAGAAATAAAGCTGGAGCACCTTGACTGGCCTCTACGGCCAACCTGACCAAAGTTTTACAGTTACATTTTCAGTGGGAAAATAACAATGAGTTTGAGCATCAGTTTTCTTTCAGAAATCTTACTGCTGCAGCAAACACCTTATCCCTTTAGGGGGTGTTGCCCCTCTCCCGTTTGTTGTGTGACTTGGGCGGTTTGTTTCAGCTTGGTAGAGTGAGTAGGTGATCTGCAGAGTAACTGGGGAAAGAATGGATGAAGTACTAAATGTCAGTGGATGATTTCCATGTGCAGAGAGGCAGGCGGTGTTCCCAAGGGACAGGGAGATCTGGAGCTCTGAAGACACAGGGTCAGCAGGGACAGCTTTTCCCACCTGACAGGTCAGGTAATCCTGCAGCCACCATAAACCCACTGCAGGGTGCCTAATTGCTATTTAAACGAGCATCTGAAGTGCACGGTAGTGAAGAAGCCAGTGTTTTAGTCTGGGCTGAAGGCCTTCTCTCCTGTCTCTGGTGGTGTTTGGCTGGCATTTTAGAGAGCAGCATTATTGACTGTCCAAGTGAATTATTCCACACAGCCAGACTGAAGCTAAATAGGCCCCGGTTGTCCCTTCTGGAAAGGATTTGTGCTGAAATGAGTACTGCTGTGGTGGTCATTGAGAGATGAGGATGCCAGACAAACTCATTTCAGCATTTAGTGTGGAGAGAAGGCACAAATTTGTATTTAGATCTTGAAAAATGAATGAAGCCTGTCTTTTTCTCAGGAGTGGAAAAGGTGCACCAGAGATTTATATATTCATACACACAGCACTGATATATTTCTGGGGCTAATCCCAAGACAGGATATTGTCCTAAAAAAAAAAAAAAAAGGATGTGTATGGTGGAGCTCTTGTATCTGGAGAAGTGTGACAGTCTGAGAATCTGCACTAAGTATGGGTTGGAATCAGAAGTGTTGGAGTGAAAGACATGCTCTTGGGAATCATGGGCACCTCTCACGTTCTGGAACAAAGCTCTGTATTTCAGCTCAACCCAATGCTTTGCTCATTATTTCTCATTAGCAGGTACCTAAAATTGCTCTGGAAGCTGTCTTGTACAACTGTGATAGAGTAAAGTATGCCGAGCATTTATACAGTGCCAAGTATTAATTAACATGAAAGATACCAGCAATCGACTGAACCCTCTGCAAGTAATTTTATTAATGTTTAATCCTTATTAATGACATATTATAATTATTTGGGTACATGTTTTCCTAGCACATTTAGCACTCTCGGGCTCCATCATTTCCTTTGCAATAGAGATAAGCTAAACCTCAGGAATAAAGCTGAGCTCCAGTTTTGCAGCCTCTAGCTAAGCCTGCAAGCACTCCACTTAGAAGGAGCTGCTGTAAAGGGATGGCAGCATAGAAACAATCAGCAGGGAACTTTTGGGTGCAGGTGTGGATTTGGAGCTGTGGAGGGAGGCCAGTGTCTTTCTAATAAAACTGAATCCTGTCTGAAGGTGTGTGCCTGACTCCTTGGAGCCCTTGAAAATCCCATCTGAGAAATCTGCCTCAGATTGTTTTTAGCCAGATTTGATGTCCCAGCAATATACTTGATTAAAATTTCCATGATGGAATGAAGGGATTCTGAGAACCTGATGAAAACTGTGATTGTCTCTAGGGCTGCAGCCGTGGTGCAGTAAACACCTGAGCTACAAGTTTGAGATGCTGTGGCATACGAGCCAGTTTGCCATTGAATTATGGTTTTAAATGGCACAATTCCTTTTCTAGCCCCCTCTTCCCCCCAGTCCGTAGATGGAGAGCTGGAAGGCTTCCCTGAGTGCCTTAGCAGCAAGCTGGCGTTCTCTGAATGGTGGGTGAGGACCTTCCAGTGATAAGAGCTGCAAAGCAAAAAACAAAGGGGCAAAGAAGGCAATTTACACTTGCAAGGATAAAATGTACAAATCGCATCAGAGTTAAAGAAATGCTCAGGTTTATGATGATGCTGTTTGTCGTATGTGATGTTATCACAAGATGCTGTAGCTACTTTATCTTGCATCTGATGTACAGACTAGACATGACAATTCAAAAAAAATTCCCAATCGGAAGAGCTAGTGGGAATTAATTTTGCTGTGGGCTTTGTTCTTTTCTTGAATGAAAACAGCAGTAAGGGCTAAAGCAGAGCAGTGAACACTCTGTAGCCTATTGGCAGCTGGTGCCTTCCTTGTGTTGTTTTTTTGTCCTTGGTTGTTGATGCAGGAGCAGCAAATTCCAAGCAGTTATTAGCAGTAAAAGCCTTTGGAAGTGTGCAGCAAATGCCTGTGTATCACTGCAATAGTGTTGGGAGTTACACACTGGTGCAATAATGTTTTGATTCTAGAATAATGGCTTGTTAGTCTGAGGAGTGAATAGGAGTGGAGAAAAGAAATGAGCAGTGAGTTTGGTTCCTGAAGCAAGGTTTCATTGGCTGGGGAAAAAACCTAACCCTGCATGGCTGTGAAGTTTGTCAGTGCAAGCAAATAATTACTTTGCTTTCTACCAAATATATTTTGATTTTCAATAATTACAGGAAACACAGAAGTGTTTCTTCTAGGAATTGTGGGGCTTTTTTCCCCATTACTATATTAGTTGAAAATATTTACTAATGGCTAAATATAATGAATATTACTTTTGACTATCTTAATTTTCTTTAAATGGAGCTTGCTGAAGGCACTTCTAATTCATCCCAATTACTGTATCACACAGTTCCTGTAAAATTCATAATTAGACATGATGCTTTTTTGAGTGCAGAGCAAGAAGCTTGCTTTGCTAATAAGGCGTGATTTCCCCAGTCACCTTTTTAGTGACAAATGTTTGTTACCACAAATGCTGTGAAGCAGGCAGCAGCAAAGTTAAAGGGTTTGAGTTCTGTAAGGCAGGGTGCTCCCAGCAAAGCACTGATGGGAGGAACTCCTTGGCTGATACACAAAGTGTTGGCATATCAGTGAAGAATATTAAGGGCGTCAAGCAGTGGATAGTAATCTAAATGAAATTAACCTAACAACCTAAAACACTTAGAATAATAAATATCTCTAGCCACAAGAGGCTCATTTTGCTTAATTCAGAAATATTAAGCAGTTTGTATAATTGTCCTTGGAACACATTATGAAGAATGCATATGGAAATGAGAATACCACCCTTGCTAATCCGCTGAATTACAGAGTTAGAAGTGTACATCAATACCTAATATCTGCTTTTTTTAAATTGAAAACTGCAGCTTTTTGCTGTCTTCAGCTGGAAATTATATTGACCACAAAATGGAGTAAGGCACCCAAGTTTGTCAATAAAAGCAAAAGACATGATATAATGAGATATAATGATGAGGGGTACAACACAGCCTTTCCTTGCTGTGCAGCCATAAATCCAGTGTCTGCTGCTGCCTGTGGGATGGTGTAAAAGGGAACTAAACACGATGTGTTCAGTGTCTCTGGACGTGGGATTATGTGAGGAGAAAAGAGAGCTTTGCTGGTGGCTGGTAATTCTGCTTAGTTACCCTTTATGGGGGGGATGTTTCACCTGGGGAGTTTTCTGGAGCTACTAGGCTAATTTTGCAAGATATCTTTTGAAAGATATTTGTTTTCAGATCTGACGTAGTGTTGTTGCTGTTCCTCTTGGAAACACACACATCTTGTGGAGTGAAGGCTTTTCACTTGCCAAAGCCCGCTGGCAGAAGCCAGGGCTCTGAAGCCGACGTGTTTCTCCTGAAGATCCGGGGCCACTGGGTTTGTGATAAAAACCCGTTCTCTTAATTGTTTGCATCCACCAAATCAAAGGTCCTTTTCCTGCTCTTAGATCCCATCAATGGATGGGGCTCCTGAAAACCCCTGATGGTGGCTGAGGTTTTGTCCAGGGTGGAGTTTTCAGCGTGGAAATGGAATGGGACTGTAGATATAACAGCCCAAGTGTGTGAAACTCCTGCTAGGAACTGGGAGATGCGGAGCAAGGAGAGGATGGTGGGGAGTGAATCACAGGAAACAAACTGTGCATCTTACTCAGGGGCTGAGAGTGACTGGCTGAAACAGGGATGGCAAATCCAAAGTGGAGCTGTCATAACTTCTTTGCTGTCTTCTGCACATCACCAGGGGTGGAATTTCCCTTGTTACAGGCGGTGGGGGAGGAGAGAAATAGACTGGGGTCTTGTTTTGAATCAAAACTCCAGGAAGCCAGTTGTTGCTTGGAGAATTAATTTGGCTTGGTGAATGTCATATTAGCACATTCAGAGCACAAAATGCCCTTTCTGAAAATTTCTATTGATTTTTATGACAAATGAGATATTGCAGAGTATGAACACAAATGTTATTCCTCTTCAGCAGAGCTATTACACAATTCTGCATAATTCTAGTGAGACAACTGCTGCAAAGGACTGGTTGAGTCTTTTGAATGTGGAGGGGCCTGATGGTAAATCTCATATATGAGAGTTTCAGAATGAAGATACTTGTGTTTGAGCAGTCTAAGCCCAGGTAAATCATACTGAATGCACACCAAATAATTCTTCTCCTCTTCCAGGATTTTTATGACCGAGGCACAGCTGACATTCAGTGATTTCAGTGTGTGTAATTCAAGCATCAAGTTCTGTGGCATTTGTGTCCTTAATGTTGATGAGTTCTGCCCTGCATAGTTCCATACTAATCATGGAGCCCTTCTGGGAACAGATGATCATAGGTATTCTCACCTGAGAGGATCAGGGTTTATAACCTGTGCTGCTCCGTGATGCGCACTGTGCACGTACCCACACCCTGTGCTTGGCCTGTTCTCCCTCTCCCCACACCTTCTGTGAGTCCCTGTGCCTCCTTCTGTGCAGTCCCTGAGGACAAGAGGTGTGATTAAAGGTGCTGGTGTTGCTGTATCAGCAAACGAAACCGCCTGGCTGAGGCTGGTCACTGTTGCAGGGAAATGCAATCCAGCAGAGCCCGGCCGTTCTCATCACCCTTCCTGTAACAGAAACTCAGCCTCTCCATCTCCTGCATCTCAGCCTCGCAGGGAATGGGTCTGGCAGTGACTCCAGAGACGTGGCACATGTCAGAGGCTGGAGCAGGAGGACGAGAATTGGGAGGGAATATGTAAGACCCATCTGAATGATTGGGTTTGAAATGTGAGACACTGAAGGATTCTAGAAAGATCCAGGTTGGAGGGTGATGCTCAGAGAGCACCTTGTTCCAAACCCCTGCCGTGGGCAGGGACACCCAGGGTTCTGTGGAGGTTTTACTAAAATGGAAATACCGTGCATCTAAATCACAGCCACCGATGCAGACTTCACAGTGTCAGACTTTGGTGGCTGTACATCACTGGATTAATCTTTGCCTACAATAAATTTATGAAAATATATGAAATGTCTGCATCTATCTTGCTGCCACCTCATGGCTCTCTGGAGACTGACACGTAAATGCCCAGAAAAGATGGTGAGATCAGATGGAGCACATTGCTGGGATGGTTTCCCAGGAAAACTCGATTGTTTTACATAATCCTGTCAAAATGCCTCCTAAGGTAAAGCAGGAATGTAGTTAAAGTGATTTTTTCCATGTCAGTCTCTCCCTATTTAAGCTATCCTTGCCTTTTTATATAGCTCTTGAGCTAGCATCTACCCCATCTGTTTTTTGACTCTGAGATGTTGTTTACACTTACACAACTGCATTTTAATTTTGATGTCAGATCTTACTGGTGAGTGCTTATGTGTATAAAATAGCTCCAGCCCTTCAAGAGGTGAAATATAAGATATCAGAGATACTGCCAGGATAAATGCACCTGCAGTGAAGTTTCCCAGCCTCCAGACTGTGATAAATGATGCCTCCTCAGTTTTTGATGCTACAAGAAATCTTGAGCTTATATTAAATTTTGCTTTTTTTTTTTTAATTACACTTCAAAGGCTGTGTTTGTCTCTTGCCATGAGATGTTTAGAATAAGTAATGCTCAGCCCTCTAGCACTGCCTCATGACTCTCCTGGATGGAGATTAAAGAACTTGAAATCTGAATACTCCCCTTGCCCCACCCCCTGCTGCCCCTCCCTGAGTGTGAAATCCCAGCCTTGCTCTGGGTGCAGTCTGGATTGGGACAGGCAGCCAAGAAATGTCAGATGCTCAGGGTTCCTGTGGCACCTTGCAGCTGGCTTAGAGGAGCAGGATGTGCAGTGTAGCCAGGAGACAGCTGTGCTGTCTGTGCAGTGTCACCTCGTGAGGTATTCAGCCATCAAATCACATAATTCAGTGGCACCTAAATGCATCAAGCAATTACCTTGTTTCCTTTTTTTTGGTGTTGTGTTTATTTTGTTGTGGTTTTTTTGTTTTGTTTTGTTTTGTGGTTTTTTTTTCTTTTTTTTCTTTGGTGTTTGGTTTTTTTTTGTGGAAAACCAGTTCAATACTGTTTTTTTTTCCTCTAAATGAAAAAACGTGTGAGATCTTTGCATGATGTTTGGGTTACCCAATAAATGTACTCTACCCACAGCAGTTAACGTGCTTTGCTTCTCTACCTGCAGCCATGTAGGACAGAGGGGGTTGTACAGGGAGCTCCTTGAGAGCGGCATAAACTGTTTAATAAATTCCATTTGTCTGCAGAATTTGTGATTTATGGTTGTGTTGTTAGGAAAGTTCAGGAAGTAGGATTGTGTGTTTGATTGACTTTGACAGACATGGCTGCATGCTGTAAGGGAGGTATAAACTCTAATTCAGAAAATATGGATGTGTAAATACTGGGGAATTCATGCTGGGAAACATTCTTGGGTGACCAAGAAAACTCCCTGTACTATTTAAATTTCAATTTTGAAGTTACATTTTTTAGCTTTTGGTCGAAGCATTGTAAACCAAACAAGGTGGCAATTGATTTGGAGAACAACATTGTGAATTATGTTTCTGGTGGCAAAATGCAATTTCCTTGCAAGAGTGAGACACTTAAAAATGAATGAAGGCTGCTAAAAGTACTAGCTTTGCAGTCCCCCTTTGTTCATAAATAACCCAAAATAGTACTGTGATCTGTATTGGCAAGACATCGATTCAACAGACCAACGTTTTGGAATCTGAGTGTTTAGAGATGGATGGTATAGATCATATTCAAACAGCTTTGTGCCTTTTTCTTTTAAATTTTGGTCACTTTAAATATACTATTTTAAATCTCTGGCTTCTTAAATATTGGAAGTAAGTAAAAAATGTTGTTGTGTTTGCTTTTAAAATTCCTTGTGTGATATCCAACAGTGATGTTCTGTAAATTCATCCCAGGGTCAGCTTTATTAGGAATCCTCTGCTTTACAGCAAAGTTGGTCAGTAGCTAACCTGGAAGGTTTCTGTGCTGCTCCTTTGTACCAGGGACAAGGCATTGGAAATGCAGTCTGATCAGCTGTTCTCAGAGAGTGATACCTTTAAGCAGGGAGGGTATATTGTCATTGTTTCCAATATTACGCCCATGCAGGTAAATAAGCCAGACCCTTTATTTAAAAGAAGTCAAACAATAACCCCATAACACCACAGACCCAAAGACCCCCCTGAAGTCACAGCAAACTTTAAAGAAAAGGTATGAGCAGAAAAGCCCCTAATTGTATGGATGAGATTAACTGGTAATTAAAAAGCCAACCAATTTGAGTTAAGAGGTGGATTAATTAGATGAAACACCAGGAAATCTGATTTGCTCAGCCGTTTATTTTATATTATTTATTTTTATTCCAAGAAGATTTTATTGTGGCTTCTATGAAGCTCTTAGGAGCCCAGTCAGATTTAACTATACTCCCATGTAATGAACCACATCTCTCAAATTTTATGTGTGTTATAATTTATTTTATTTACAAATAAAAGTACACTTAAGATGCAAAGATTTGATTGGCAGTTTTGGTGCGTTAATGCTGAAACTGCACAAGGAGGCAGAGTTTCAGGTCTCACCCCTGCAATACAGCTGGTGACCTAAAGCAGTGCATTTTCATAGCTCCCTCCCATTTGTAAAAAATGTATTTCCCTGTTCACGGCATTTGAGCTGTCCTTTTACCAGTGGGTACTGAATTCTTTACAGACTGTGGACAGGCAGCAAGTGCATCTGCCCTGTCCATTTAAATGTGCTTTGAAAGCTAATTGTCCTGAGCATTGTTCTTAACAGACTCCTGAGAAAGTCCAGCTCTCCAAGTTAAAATTGCATGGACTGAGACAGGGTGCCAGTGCAGCCTCTGCTGATAGCCAGATTGTGTGGGATTAGAGGAAGCTGTGCAGTCCTGAGGAGCTTTGTAACGTGGGTGCACAGGCAGAGTTCTACTGAGTGTCCCTGCACGACTGGAAATGATTTTAGTGCCCTGTGTAAACAGTCTGATCTGGCACTAATTCAGCTTTATCTGATTTTATGAAAGCACATGAAGACTGAGAACCTCCAGGCCTGTTGCATGGCTGCAGGATTTGTCCAGGCTGCTGCTTGGGAAGGGTTTGATCCCTTCTTCCCTCAGTGGACACCAGCCCAGGGTCACAGCCCCTGCCAGCCTGGGAGCCCACGCTGCGATTCCAGCTTTTACCTGTGCGCTGGAATTTAACAGCAGGGGCTCAAGCAGATCTGTGTGCAATTAGGACTCGGGGATTTCTTTTCTGGAGAAGAAATCTGCTGAATTTTTTGAGGAGACAGATCTCTTAAACTCGGGTTGCATTTTTTTCAGACAGAATCCAGTGTTCCAAACGTGGCAGAAAACTTTTCAGGAATGTTGGCTGTTAAACCTTTGAAATGGGCATTTGCAATTAGGCTGTTCTTAAACTTCTGGTCCTCAAAAATCCTTCACAGGTTGATCTGAAAAGGGAATTTACATTTGTATTCCTTTAACATTCTACTTTTTGCACGAGTCAAATGAACTTGTAATACATATTTTGGTTCTGTTACCAGCCCAATATATACATTATTCATGCAGATCTGCATCTCCAGATAATTATAAGGAACATCCTGAGTAACATCAGAGGTTTTTATGCTGGTGTAGAGAAGTGACTCATGCAACAAGAAAAGCTCCTCATGTGTCAGCCTGTGGAGAATGATACCCTGGAAGGGGCTTGCATGACCAAAGAAGGATCTGTTGTAAGTGAACTTGATTGAAAAAGGAAATTTCTGTTCTTCCAGAAAATCTGCTTTTGTAGGTCCACTCTCAGTTTTTTTTAGTTGAAACTACAGATAAGATCTGAATGTGCTTAGGTACAGCAGTTATATTCAAGATGATAAATGCAAATTAAAGGTTAAAAAAACTGTTAAAAATATTTAAGGGAGGATGTGGAAGGAAAAATAGAAGCAAAAGGGGAGAGTCCTTGAGTGGTGGGTGGCAAAAGCAGCGGTTTTTGTTTCTAGGAAAGGAACAGTTATAAGAAGAATTTTTGAAATGTGTGTAACTTTTAATAAGGATGCATAAACTCTAAAAGCTCTTGGGAAATATCAGTTCTATAAGTAGAAGAATTTAATTAAAGTCCATCTACATGGCTTTGTTTGAAAAAACCCTAGGCAAGCCTAGAGCTTTCTCCTGAGATTATAAGTTTGGATATAATTGCACTAATTTAACTTCCCTAAACTGTTTAAAGATACTTGATTTAGAAACCCGCAGTGTTTTGATTCTGAAGCATATGGATTAGGAGTGGGCAAACTGACAAATCTCACAGGTAGATGCCAACAGGACATCCTTTGCTCGGTCTAGAGTTGTGTGGGACGTGTTCCAGGACCTGACCATTGGTGTTTATTCAGTGATCACAAAGTAACATAAAAGGTTAATATTGTTTGGGTCTGACAGGTGAGTTGTGCTAAATAAAACTTGATTTTTGTTACATGCACTGCAGTCTAAGGCATGGGCTGTGAGAGATGCTGAATGAAATTTATGTCCTGGGGGTAAAAAAAAATCCATTATGGACTCTTGGAAGGGGAATGTCCTGGACAATCAAAAGAAGTGTGGTACCCCAGAGCAACAGGAACATGTGGCACTGGGCAATAATGAGCAGGAACAAGAGGCAAATATCTCTGTTGCAGGTAGTCCTGGAGACTTTTAAAATGGAAGTTGCAAAATTCCAGGGTTTGGAAAAAGATCATTAAAAAATGCTTCAGAGGTTTCAGAATGTGTCTTCAAGTGGAAAACATACAAATTCAATCCACTTAGTGTATGGAAAACAGATTGAAAAGTTGCTTGATTAAAAGGCATTCATGGGGATAAAATACTGGGTGTTTAAAAGCTCTGGAAATTAGAGATACAGTGTTTGTAACTGAGTGTGGAAAGGGAGCTGAAACCAGAGTCAAATAAATCCGCATTAGATGGAAAGGAAAACACATTTGTATCCATGAAAGAGGCATCATAGGAGGGAAGAAAAAACAGGGCACTACTATATTTTTTTTCACTTGTATTGCTAAAACAGGACCAAATAACTTTTCTGGGAGAGATTCTAATAAAACATGGGTTCTACTAATAGTAACAAAAATCAGTTGGCAGCTCTTTTTTTAATGGAATGAGAGCTAATCCACCCCAGATTCAGGTATGCAGGTGATGGCCACGTGCTTTCCAGGTCAGCAGTTCTTGCTGAGTGAATAAAACTGTCTTTACCATTCTTATAATACTCTGGTCTTTATCTGAAGTAGTAAATAGCAATCAGGTGTTGATCTGATAAAACCATTTACCCAGGGTTAGCCAAGTCTGGTGATGCAGAGTGCCTGCGGTAGCTGCTGCTCTGCTCTGTTATACTTGTCCAGTTTGGACCCAACTTTTCCTCTTCCAGCAGCTTAGACCCTCTGCAGCATTCAGAGATTAATTTTCATGCCCTCTCAGCCTCTGACCGGGTGTTACCTTGCTCCTCTTGATTGAAATCCTGCCCGGGTTGACCTTAATGCATCTCCCACCCTCTGTGGAGTTACCTGCTGTTTCTACATTTGAAGCTCTAACTTTGCTGGTCAATATTTCTATTCCTGTCTGCAGACTTTTAATTGCACCTTTGATCCCTCAGCCTTCCCTGCCGGGTGCCTGGGCTCTGTAGCTCAGATCTTCACTCTTTTGCCCTCTTGCTCTTCCAGCTCATCAGTTTGCTCCAGCTCAGTGGCCTCAGTGGATGGCTGTGCTGAGCATCTACAGCAGAGTCCTTTGTTGTGGTATCCAGGCATCTCCCTCCTGCCAGCAATGGAGTGTTTGGGTTAGAAGGTATTTTATAATAATGTTGGGGGTTTTTTTCTCCTCCTAATAACCCTCTGATCTACCTGCTGGCATTTCTGTCCTGCTGGTCCCAGTCTGTAAATGCTGTGAGTCACTTCTTTTGTGCATCATCAGTATTGCAAAGCCTCTTGGCCACACCAGCCCTTTCAGGAGCTGCTGGCACCCACACAGACACATCCCAGCTGTGCCTTTGTGCCACAAAGGCCACTGAGATTCCTTTTGCCCTTTACCAACACAGTGCACGTTTCAATCCATCCTCTCCTGTAAACATTTTAGGCACTAAACTTACTGTTGTATCCAGAACTCCTGATTCTTCAGATTCATTTGACTGCAGCCGTGTCCGACCTGGCTGTGGGGGTGAATGTGCTGTGTGGATCCTCAGGTACATGAACAGAGTTGGTCTCCCGAAGCCTCTGTTTGTAAACTGATGTGTTTTACACTGCAGTAATGGATTTTGGGCAGAACCCACGAGGAGGGGAGGTTCCCAATGTCAGCAGGTAGATTGGATGAGGTGTTTTGGGTTTTTTTTTGGATCCTGTCTGTGGTGCTTTGGCAGCACTTTCAACACTGGCAGTCAGCCCAAATCTTCAGGAAATGTGCTTGAGCCCCAGGGATTTTTTTGTTATGCAGTTGAAATCTAGATGACTTTCTGATAGCTTGCAATTATTTCAAATCCATTTTTTTCCAGTTTCAGAGAGGACTATAACTGACTTGGAACTCCTGCCAAACTCTGGCAGAACCTTGCTGGGAGGGAAAGCTCACTTCTATTTACAGCTTGCAAAGCTCTGCGTTTTCTTACCTGAATTTAAAGAGAGATCTTTAGTCTTGCTCCCATATCTAAGAATGCATCTCTGTCTTTACTGGTTCACTAACAAATACTGTCAAAGCTGGAAAATATGTTAAACTAAATGAAGAGCTGCCAGTAAGTTTGTACTTAGGCTTAGCTTATTATGGTGATTCTTTGTTTACTAATTGCCAATGTTTCTACAAAAGCCTTGTGATGGGTATTTCTGTGGCCAGGATATGCTCAGGACAAAGGAATAATTTGCTTTGAGCAGAGAGAAAGCTCAAAAGTTCTACCAAGTCCTACACTAAGAATTTAGAGCATTTTTGTTCATCTATCCTACTTTTGCTTGAGAGCTGATTTTGGCTTCATGTGCTTGTAATTGAAATTTGATGTTGTTCATATTATAATATCGTTGGTATGCAAAATGGCACACACTGACTGTTTGATTTGTAAATGGCTGCTTTAAAATGGATGATCTTGAATATTAATGAAGCAAGCTTTCAAACAAATTGCCATTTTCTTCTCCTTCTCCTGTCCCTTTTTTTGATGTAGGTGCAAAGGGTTTGACAGTATGGAAATTAAGAAAATAAGCAAATTCATTTCATCAAGTGCACCATTAATTATTCATTAACTACTTGAAAAGCAACATCTCAGCTCTCTGTGTGGATGTATATATAGTGTCATTCTCCATCTACTCTATATAATGCTCTCTGTCTTGGTTTCAGTAGGTGTTCATTATTAATTTTTATCATAACTTAGTCAAAAGACTGTGGTCCCCTTCATCAGATGCTTTTGAACTGGTAAGACCATTGCTGCTCCTGTTCTAACTGCACGGGCATTTCGAGTGATGTACTGTGTGCAGTGCAAGCCTTTTATCAAAGCAGGATGCAACGCAGCTTCACAGCTAAATTAAAGTTGCCTTCATACTTAAACTGAACATTCAGTTCATCTTGTGTACCCTGTTCTGTAGAGCAGATTTGTTTCATTCCACATTGATTTATATTCTCAGAAATCTGTATTCCAATCCTGAAGAAGAGACTAGAAATTGAATTGCAATGAACTTCTTCAAAAAGGCCAAGTTCTGTCATGTAATGAAGTAAAAGAGAAATATGAAGTAGAACTTGTTTAAAAGCAAATTATGAAATAGTCATGAAGGTTATCCTGTCATTACTACTAACAAGGTATAAAAATGAAAAAATCAGCACAGCAAATGCCTTTCAGGTCCTGGATGGATTTCAGTAGACTGTCCTAGGCAGAACCAGGGTTGCTTTGACTGTGAATCCAGGTGTGAGATGTAATGCTAGGATGTCATTCAGAGAACATTTGTGGGCTGGTTGGCTTTACTTGGGGCACTAAAAGTATGACGTACTTACAAGTGCATATAAGACTTAGGGAAGTGGGTTTTCTGACTCTTGCTGGACTTTCAACATTATTATTTTGACCTCACCTCACAGAATACAAAACTTCTTACCTGCAAGTTCTGAATGTCGTGCAATTAGATGCAATTGAAAATCAATGTCTGAATAAGTGATGTTGAAAAATTGTTAGCAAGCATCCAATCAGTTAGACACTGGAATCATACACTGTGCTAAGCAGGAGGAGGGGAGGCCATTATCAGCAAAAGTTGTGCAGCTTTCAAAGAGAACAGATGCCCAAAGACAAAGTTGATAATAAAATCAGAAGCATCCCAATCTATGTAATTTATTCACTTTGCTAAGCTCTTGATCCAATTTGCCATATGCTGTGGGATATAAATCCTGAGTATATGTTCTGTTTTCTCTTATGCACTTATCATGACACAAAAATATGAAAAACTTCATCAGGAGAATGTTAAGGATCTGGTGAGAGGAAGGCCATTCCAGAGGTTCCTCCTTTGATTATAACACGGGCCGTTGGATCTGGTTTGGCAGCTCGGGTTGGCAGTGTGCTCTATGGACTGTGAGTGGTTAATAATTTGCCAATAAACTGCACTCTGCAGACCCTGAGAGCAGCAAAGGGAAAAGGAGGCTGGGATTTGAAATGACAATTTGCTTTTCCTGGTGAAAGCTCTGTGGGAGGTCAGAGACACAGGATGAAATACTGGCTTCCCCTGTTTTTCCCTGGCTTGCCTTCTTGCAGGGCTTGCCTGTGTGTGAAGGTGGGCAGTGGTTTGTGTGGGGAGGTGGCAGAGCTGATGCACCCACTGAGCTCTCGAGTACAGTTTGTGGCCGTAAATAAACATTCCTGACATAGGAAGTCTGGAATCATGTAAGCAGCAGAAGATTTAGGTAGCATCCTGTTCTGTCAGCTGAGTGAGCCTGCCCTTGCTGGACCTCTGCAGATCTGTGCTCCATCCAGGGGTGCCCTGCTTCGCTGCCAGGGACATTTCTCATCTGCAAATAAATATTTCTAGATTGTAATTCTCCAAATGTGAACTGGAGACAGCAGAGTTGTTTTGTGTTTCATGTGCTGAAGGGACCTGCCTGTCATGGGTTTTTTGGAATATGGGAAAATCGTGTAGGAATGGCAGGGAGCTAGAAGCTAACAGTGAAACATGTTTATTTTCAAAGAATAACAGAACACTTACTTGAAGTCAGACAATCTAAAGATGTGTTCAGAATGCATAATTCAGCAAACACTAAGGAATAAGACTTGAAATATGAAGAAACAAAGCCTGCAGTTAAGTTAAATATCCAATTAAGCTATCTGCTTGGCTGCAAAGCTTCATCCTGACAGACAATTTGTTCTGGGCAAGTCAAACATTTCAGCTATGAATTTATACAGGGCAATTAAAGAAACTAATCTATACTTGATGTGAAGAAGTGGTAAATTGGAAAGCTTCAGAATTAATATGGAAGTTTTAGACTGTGTGGACTTCCCTGCAGCCACAGTATGGGGAAGGAAGTAGTGATTTTCTAGATGATCCTGTAGTTCTTCTCTGTAGAATGTCTCCAGCAGGACAGTGTTACTGATTTCTGATCAGTACTGGAGGTGCTGGGTGCCAGCTCAGTGTTAGTAGCCAGACACAAAAGAAGCATGCACAAGGTTACAGATAATGTGGCATAGACTTGTAAATGGTTCTGCTAAAATGGAATCATGAAGTCTTCTCTTGCCTGGAGGATTTGCTTTGTTGCTGGATGCTGGGAAGGGGCTCTCTGCCCGGCTGTGGGATCGCTCCTGGCTCTCAGGTGTGCAGCTCAGTGGGTGGCTGGGCTCTGGCTGGCACTGCTGCAGTCACCAGCAGCATCTCCCCCTGTGCCAGGGCCAGCTCTGGGGGCAGCACTGCCCAGCTCCGGGGGCAATTCGGGTTTTGCCATCCCAAGGCTGATGAGCTGTGTCTGGCCCTGGGCTGCTTCTGCCCAGAAGAGAAGAGCAAAGGGAAAGAGGCTGTGCTGAGGGAGGCATCCCAGAGCTACCTTTGAACCTCCAGCTGCTTCTAAAGGAAGCAGGAGCAAGGAACAATTGGAGGAATGAGAAATGATGGTATCCGCTTCTGTAAGACTCATTTCAAAAACTTGGGACTTATCAAATGTTCAGCCTGAATGCATGTGTTACTACTGTCTTATTTGCATGCTAAGTGTTACAGAATGCTCCTAACTTTCTCTTGAAAAAATGTCTGATATTAATTTTTATGAGGTTACTGTTTATGTGAGGATACTGATACAGAGCTGAGAGCCTATTGGTGCTCTTAAATTATTTTTTTTCTGCCTCATTTGTCTCCTCTTTCACTTAAGAAACTGCTTTTGATTCCTCAACTTCTAGTGAATAAAAATCTTGCACGTACGGGAAATTCAGGGCATGGCCTCCCTGTCTAAGCTGTAAAATACAGGGTACTGTATTATTCCTAGTACATAAATAACTGGGCTTCCTCCCTCTTCCCCCTTGCCCCTACTTTTGGCTCCATGGGCTTTACTTCAGCCAGCCTAAGGATCTGTCCATTCCTTATCCCTGCAATGCCAGAAACACTGAGAACCTTGAAAAGGCTGTGATATTTCTACAGCTAATATTGGCTTATTGTTCACTTGTGTTCCTGGAAGCAAACCTTCTACCCCTGACTCCCTCTCCCCCAAATATATCCTGATCCTAAAAATGGATTTTAGCCATCTGAGGTGTGGAGAACTGCATTTGTGCTGATAACTTGTCGATATGGCAAATTCTAGTTTAATACAAGCTGGAATTGCTGCACTCTATGAAGGTTTTGAAAAGCAGAATTTATAATGGCAGTGGCAACTGACCAATAGGTAGTGAGGTTATTGAGGTACTGCTATAATAAATTGTTTTGACTTTATGAAATGGTGACATAAAGAAAGCCCATTTGGTTTTAGAGCATAATTATCCCATTATTCTACTCTCTAAATTTTGTTTTACTGCTTTCTCCTAAAATAAATTTTATTACAACCATAAGCATATTAAGCCATAAAGCAGTCTGTCCCCTGGGCAGGTGTTTGCAGTTACGCTGTGTGCTGTGTGTGTAAGACAAGCCATAGATTGTGTGACATGTGCAGGGACCATAAACTCCTCCAGTGGCTGAAAACCTTACTGTACCACCACAATCACAGCTCACAGGTGTGTACAGGTTTCTGTTAAACCACTGCTGAACACTGTTCAGTACACAGAGCACAGCTGCAAGACCCCTTTCCTTAAGGCTTAGAAAAGGAAACAAGTAACTGTGGGGTTTTTTTGTTTGGTTGTTTTTTTCTTTTTAGTTTGCTGAATTGATATTGGTTCTGTGAAGTTGCATCCACTGCTCATTGAAGTAGCATGTTTGATGTTTTATTTTGGAATAGCAGCGAGCTGAAGACCTGAACTCCTTTGGAAGTACTCATGGAAATCACGTTGCTGATGCTTGTCCTTCCTTCACCACCGCACAGGCTGGGTCCCTAAGCTGCTGTTCCCACTGTCTCCTGCTCAGATGGAGCTGTTCCATGGCTCTGGGCCTTGGGTTTAGAGGGGGCCAAACTGCTAAATCAAAGCAGATGCCCAACACCCAGACAGGCAGGCTGTCAGTGGGGGAACCTGGTGATGTAAAGGTGTATATCTGTATTCTGTTTTGTTGTATCTTCAAAACGGCATGTTGGTTGAGGAAATATTTTCCATTCCTGTGCACCTTGTAGCAGAAATATTACCCATTTTTGAGACAATTTATAGGTAGTATGATTTGTTTAGTCAATATGAACCTTCATCCGGTTTCCTGATTTTTGGCTGAGTTTTTCTTTAATAGATACAGTTTAACAGCTGAAGGTGCCAGCAAGGGTTGAGTCCCTGTTGTGACTGGAGATGTGCCATTAGCAAACACGGCTTGTCACTTCTTTCTGTTTGTTAATTTCTGCTCATTGAAATAATCTCTCTCTGGGTAAGGATTATTTTAAAACAATGAAGATGGGCAATAATTTGCTCTCAAGACATAGCCTAGTTATGTTCATCCAAGCAGGGGGTGCCAGATAAAGAATAATAAGGCTCTGCTGTAACAAGATGCTGAAGTTCACGATTAGCTTGGCCGTGCAAGAGCTCTCAGGTGGACTCAGCCCAGTTCTGCCCTGGACAGGCTCTGTCTCAAGGAGCGTGTTTGCCAGCAGGCTCTGAGTCCCGTGCTCTTCATTTGCCTTTGTGCATAGGTGATATTAATTATTGCTTTCCCCACAAAGCTCTGCCTCGGGAAAATGTTCGTGTTAAATGTTATTTTGCAGCAGGCACCTTCTCATTGTCAGTCTGCCTAATTTTCTTTACAAAGGGGTGAGGGTGACATCAATCTCTGGCTCCTCCAGAGCTCCAGTCCCCCTGTACTCCTCCCTTAGATCTCACTTTCCATGCTATATGGGCTACAACTCTACACGTGGATGCTCCATCATGAGCACCCTCCCACATGCTGCGTGCCCTAAATTGTGGCTGTAGACTTGTTCTGTCTCTGCAGGGACTCCTCTGCACCAGGGCGAGTGAAATCCCTCGTACCTATAGTGCTACCAGAGTGTGGCCATTCGTGTTGATTACACAAAATGCTGAGGCAGGTAGAGAAAAGGAAAGGGATATCAGCGATGCCAGCTGTCTCCTGGGTGTGATGGAACACAATTCAGAGCAGTCTCTTCCCCTCCCCCTGATCTCCAAAGGTATCAGTTAAGAGACAAAGCACAGGCGGCTCCTGTGCTGCACCATCTACAGAAGTAACTTATGCTCGTGAAAAATACTTATTCACAGTTCTGGTGATTATGAATTCATGTTGTGATGGATTCTGTGCATCTGAGAAGGAGTAGAAGTACACTGATATTAAATGTATATTTAAAGCCACTATTAATAACAAACAGTAAAATCTTTGTAACCCACAAAAAGAAAAAAAGGAAGAGGATTGAGGTGTTATGGAACATCTATCACCTAAAGAAGATAAACCCCCTTCCTTCTGTATTTTGTATAAACAGATCCTACCTAAAGCTTGTTGCTTAAGTGAATTCCTTCGAGGTGGTAGAGAGCTATCAGGCTCTACGTGGACCACCTCACAAGGCAGATACATTATTCATGGGAAGGTATTGACTTGTGTACTACACTGCATGTGTTCTGCCTTAAATCTGGAAAGCCATCATTTATCAGTTTGACATTCTCTAAATCTTACCAAGCACTCCAATCACTGGTTGCCTGCTCTCATTGGGGTTTAGCTGGGCATTTGACCTTGGCAGCATTACTGGCTTTCTTTAGCAGGAAGATTGTGTTTGAAAGGGGTAATCTGTACTAGGTGTCCTTTAATGATTAATGTAATGAAAAAAAAAATAATGGAAGGTTCTAGGGAATACATTCAACATTTTTCAATTAGAGAAGTGGTAACATTTTAATTAATTATCAGCAAGTTAGTCGATTAGGTGTTACCCCTTTCCAAGATGTTAGGTTTCCCCTCCCTCCACTTCCCTCTTTCACAGGTTAATGCAGGGAAATTGGTCTTTCCTGGGAGTTGAAGTGAAAGTACCACGGACAGGATTTTCACAAATTTGCTGGAGCATGGGGTAGAGAGGCCAGAGACAGAGGGAACACGATCATGCTGAAAACCCACCCCCTGTGAGTTATGTTGGCTCCCTCCTGCAGTAATCCTGAGTACTGGGAATGAGTGTGAGCTGGAATGCTTCTAGGGAAGATCCTTCACAGCCTGTATTGTGCCCTGTCTGGAAAGAAGAATTTTGTGTAGAGACCTCAAAATTTATGTGGATCCAGATGGAGTTTGGGGAAGGAAAGTATAGTTACCCTCCATCCAGATTCTTATCTCACTGTCTTAAACAGTTTCACCCACCATTTGTTAGGGAATGTTGTCATCTCTTGCTACTGCAGGAATTAATGTAAGAAATGAAATTACTTTGATTTTTTAGATTTTTTTTTTAAATACATGCATTTGCACATATGGAAAAGGTTTCCTTCTAGGACTGTCCTTTTCTCTCTTATGTCTCATGTTTTATCTTGAAATAGAAACATTTGTCTGATGCACACTTGGAAGTGAAACACTGCTTGCTTTTTTTTTCCTCCATGTTGTTGCTTAAGGGGAAAAGTATGTCAGGATGATCTATTGTGGGCAGTTAAGTAAATCCAGCACCAATTTGTATTCTGCACTTTTATCAGTAGAACATTTCTCATGGCCTTATCAGGGCAATTTAAAAATATGCAAACTATTGTCAGGTTCCATGGAGAAGAACAAAAGGATTACTGAATAATTCAAAGTGAAGCTCTAGTGGTGGGTCTGTCTCCAGCTCTGTCATTTTTCACCACGCTGTGTACAAATGACTGACTCTGCCTCAGTCCTAGTCTTAGATGTTGACCTTCCTGTACTGACAGAGAGATTCCTTACTCATCTGACAGTAACCTTTTCAGTGTGATCACTTCTGTGCCATACAGTATTAATGGAGCCACAATGAATAATAAATGCTTTTCAGGACAGCCTGCTTGTTTCAATTAGATCATTGGATTTCCCAGGAGCGGCTCCCATTTATTGTCAGGTGTGATGTGGATGCTCATGCTGGCAAGTGCAGCCTGCTGTTGTGAGAAGAAAAGGTAAATGGCTGTGCTTGAACATCAAAGGACGCTGTGTGACAGATAATAGAGACTTTATAGATTGATGCTTGCCATGCAGATGTACTTTTGTATGGTGCTGTACGTGAAATAGAGCAGGGATTTTGGACCAATACCAGTGGGATCTCCAGCTGAACAGTATTAACCTTTGTGCAAGGTAGCTTGGACCTGAACCTCTTGAATGTGTTGAAGATGAATAAACGCAGAGTTGGGTTTTTTTGACTTTTTAGCACTGCAATGATCATTTCAGTAGATAGGGCTAATCTGAGATTCGAAATGGTCAGGAACTAAAAGGATTCATAACACTTTTCCAGCTATAAAAAAGGACTTTCTCAAAGTCTTTGTATAGACCCCAAAAAGCTTCCACATTTTTTTGACATATTTGAAGGAAGAGAGAAAGGAGAAACGTTTTGAGATTAAAATAAAAAATTCAAACTAGCATGTAGACTTCATCAGATGATACAGAGGACTGGAGCTGCATTAACGGTGCCAAAGCTGGGGGGGGTTATGGTTTCACTGCAGGGCTGGGTTGCCTTGCAGGAGAACATCCCACCAGACCGTGCAGGGATTTTGTGTTTCTGGGCAGCTCTGTGATCCCAGCACTCCTGCCTGCTGGGGGGTTCAGCAGGGCTGCAGGTGAGAAGCTGCACATAACTAATCAACTAAGATTTATCTGAAACGATGGGGGAGGGACTGTCAAATGTCATCCAACACTTCAGACTCCAAACTGATGTGGCTCCACACCAAAAATGAGTGATGTCTGGAAGTATGGCTGCCTTTTCTGTCCACAGAAGGGAATCCCTTGTGATGTTTCCATCAACAGACATAGGGCAGAAGGGTGAAAATCTGTGCATCTCTTACTTTGCTTTAAGTTTGTTTTGACTTAGATGTAATTATTTACATATTGCTATTAAACTATGATAAGGGAAAATTTTCTGTCTAGTTTAAGTAGCTGAATGAGCTATGGCCATTTATGACTCTTTTTTTAGCTGATTATAAAATCTGATAAACCTATTAAGGAGAAATTTAAAATGAAGTCCCTCTGCTGACAGTTAAAGCAGTGTATTGTTAACAAAACCTCCTGCAGGATTCCTGTAGGCATTTCTCACAGGGTAATAAGCAACCCTGATTCTCCTCCTGTGCAGCAGAACAAAAGCCCTGCTTTTATAGCTTCGTGCAGGGTTTTATGCTTGGTAATAACATGAATTTGTTTCCATTGACAAATTATGTTAGAAGAAAAATCCTGTTTTCTGGTGTATCTTGCCTAAATACCTTGGCTGGCTGACTGCCCCGCAGGCTGCCTTGTAGGGCGAGAGAGTCTGCAAATAGACTAATCACAGTACTTCAGTGGATCTAAAATTCGTTCTTTTCTTCCCCCCCCCCCAGAAGTTTCTTGCAAAGGCAGTGTATTTCTTGTGGCTCTCTGTGGGGTTTTTTCAGCCTTTTCATGCTTCAGCCAGGGAATTGCTTATTTTTTATAGAAAGGAGAAAGAGCCATGGTGCTGAAGCAGAGGGAAATGACACAGGCTGGTGACTGAGTTCCTCTCTTTATCTCTACCCTTGCTGAAGCCTAATTAAACTGAACACCACATGTCGCAGCTAAGGGCAGTGTTGCCTGTCTGACCGGCACATAAACTCTGCTGTGTGTGTCTGTACTTCCTTCTGAGACCAGCACAGCCCGTTCCTGTCTAGACACTGGTGCTGAATGTGAAGAATTTCTCTGTACAGGGTCAATGTTCCTTGGCAGTTGTTGCACAGGGACCTCAGTGCATCCCTTACCCAAAGCTCCTCCGGAACACGTGCCCATCGCTGGGAAGAGGTGAAGAGCAGGCAGAGCTTCTCTCTGCGGTCCAGCTCCTCAGGGGCCTCAGCCTAAACCTTCTGAAACACCTCCCTTCTCATGGCAGCCTCTCTGAAAGTCTTTGGGGGGAATGGAAACAGTGGTGGAGGTGGTGGTGTGGGAGAAGCTCAGAGCTGAGACAGCCGTGTCTGAGGGAGAGCCCCCGACCTTCCCCTTCTCCAGCTCCCAGACCTGGGCAGCCTCTGCTTGAGGAGAAGGAATGACCTGGTTCAGAGTCCTGGGAGCCT
>QWTY01017773.1:0-13299 GCA_008033365.1 Pseudorectes ferrugineus | reverse complement strand
TAAGAAGCTTTTAAATAGTCTTCTCTGTCCCCAAAATGAGATTTACTGCAACTTCTACTCTATGAGACTGCACTTTGTGTCCATCTAGAAACAAGTTTGTGCAAGACACAGCTATGAAGTTCAGTGTTAGGAGCCTGCTGGACAGGGCTCAATTCTGATTTCTACTGCAGCCCAAGGCACAGGTGTTACCTTAAAATCCTTGTACATATGAGGACCTGGGTGGCAGAGGAAGAGCCTCCCCCTCAGTGCTGTCACCTCAGACATCCCAGAGCTGAACCTCCCTCCCAAGTGTGAGGGAGCAGGACACAGGCTGTGCCTCAAAGCTGAAGTGCAGTCCCCTTTGGGGTAGGACACAAAAGCCTTTCAGCACAACACATCCTTCTGGAACAGGAAGCACAGCACAGTGGGCCAATTGAAATCTTCCAGTTTAGCTGGAAGAAGGCAATGATTTTCTGTTGGAATCAGACACAAGAGTCCAGAGTCTTCCGAAAATGCTAAGGAGCACATAAGGAGTGGAACAGCACTTTGATCTTGTATGATCCATCTCCAACAGCACAATAATCCATAGCAGGCCCAGACTACCTGCTCCATTTCTTCTAGGGAAGAGGCACACATTTCCTAATCACCATGAACAAGATGTGAAATAAATCATTTTCCCACCATATTGGAGCAATCAGGAGCCCTCTACAAATCCTCTGTATTGTTGGTGAGGGACTGGAGCTGTCACTTTTAATTAAATACTGTAACTAATCTGTTGTTAAGACACAGAATGCTACGGTGAACGTTTACAGTGAACAGAGATCCCTTAGGTCAAATAAATGACAGCCCTGAATGATCAGCCTGACCAGATGTTGCAAAAAATTAATTTCTGCTTAGGGACTTCCCTAATATAGTGAAAAAAAAAAAAATCACTGCGATACTGACCAAACTGGAACAGTTGCCCAGAGGATCTGTGAATTATCCATCTTTGGACATACTGAAAACTCAATTATACAAGGTCCTGAGACATCTGATGTAACTTTAAAATGGGCCCAGTTTTGAAGGAGACCCCATTTTGTGTGGAAGGTTGGGCTAGATGACTTCCATAGGACCCTTCCAACCTGAACTAACATACAGATCTAAGACAGCAAAGTCATCTTTTATGTTAACATGGTGAATATTGGCTTCTTTCCTAGAAGGGAAGTGGGATTTGAAGATAAAAGGAAAAAAATCTCCAAAACATTATGAAAGTGAATAAGTGTGTGTGTATATATATACACATATATATATGTATTTATGTCTATATATGTATGTATATACACACACATATATAAATATTACTGCAACTAGGCATTCTGCTCAAAACTTTTGTGCCAGATCTGAATTGGGATTCCTGTCCTTTACATTGGTCAACTAAAGATATATTTTAGAAGTCAAATAAAAACATAGAGTCTACTAATTAGCACTTGAATCAAAATTCAGATATACATGAGCTGGATATAGGAATCTTTTTGCAACTCCATTCTTCTGGAAAGAATCCCATAGAAGGTGATCATCTGAGAAGGGACACAATCCTCCCACTCATTTTGAGCAGCAGCTTCCACTGCACATAGGTTCATTCAGAATCAGTAGGGCTGAATTGCTCTGAAGTTTGCCCAGCCCAGAGACAGGAGGACCTTCAGGACAGGTTAATGGAAGACCCAGCAACAGGCAGCAGTTCAAAATAGGTGTTTGGGGATAATCAGCTTGGGTCTAATGACCAGAAAAGGTGTTACCACCCAACATTATCACAGGCTCAGATGTAATCAGACTGAAGACAAAACAAGCTGCCCACAGACAACAGAGTTGGAGCTGATATTTCGTGCAGGCAGTGAAAATCATCCAATAAAAAAATTCCTAGTGAGGAGCAAAACTGTCAAATATTGACCATTTCTACTCAAAATCAAGCTGCAGAAGAGCCTTCAGCCTCCCACTGCAATGACTTCTGTTCTTGGGTCAGTCACAATTATTCCCAATGCAACCTTGATGGGCATCTTTTCTCTGCCAACAGCTCAATCTTGGGAGGCTGGAAAAGAGGCACAGTCCGTGCATATATCTGACAGATTAAGTCCTTCAGCTGGCTGAAAAGATGTATCAAAGCTCACAGAAAAGCAGAGATATCACCAGTGTTTCCCCTTGATCTCTCACCAGTGCTTCAGAAAATCTTTTATTTATACAAAAACACACATAAACCTTTCTTCAGTGGTAATTACCATCGTGCTTGGATTTCAACAACAATCACAGATCAAATAAATGGACATTAAAACTCACTAAATGTGCAATGGTAAGAAAAAAGTGATCTCCAAAACTTATTGCGCTCCTCTAGCTACTGCACTAAGCTCCATTGGCATTTTAATTTGATGCCATATCAAAAGAAAGTTCGTGATTAATTTAGTGTTGGCTGTCAACAGATAACTCATTTGGATTCTCACAGTTTCTAATACACTTCTCTAGTACTGAATGTGTGTTGGAATAAGCAAATTCCTTCTAGGAAAGGTGTAAAGAATCAGAGCATCACACTAGAAATTCACAGTTATACAATTTCAGTTCCCAGAGGTACAGCAGAAAAGTGTGTCTGTTTACCTGGAATCTCATCAGTGCCTCCATTGGTGTGTTTGAACCGATCTCCTTCCACGTGGACATTCGGGCACAGGACATCTAAAAAGCAAAAGAACCAGTACAGAATTATCCCAAGGAAACACATCCTTTTGGAAGCTACACAACTAACAAAGGCTGGTCTGGGTTTTGTTCAGAACTTGCACGTGGTGCCTCAGAAATAATTCCAGCCCAGGCTCTGCACATCCTAAATACCCTTCCTCTCTCCTATTCCCTAACTGCATGATGGACAGCAGACCCAATATACTATGTCTGGTTTTGAGCCACTTTTTTTTCTGCCTGACCAGACAGGAAGACAGAATAGATGAACTGAGCCTTTCCATCAGCTGGGACGACACTCTGGGTTTGTGTTTTTCTCCTGCCTGTAAATCTGCATGAAAGCCACAAAAAACTTAAGAAAATACAGAATGTGCGTCCACTCTCAGCTTTGCTGGAAGGGAAGTTCTGAAGGGCCAGCTGACTTTGGGGTGCTGCCCAAACTTTTCAGAAAGGACAGCTCCTGCTCTGGAAAACCTCCCTGAGTTTGTTCAAGCAGAAATCAGAGTTAAATATGACTAAAACTTTGAAGAATATTCACCCTTAAAGACAGGTTTCAAAAAGTCATGAAAATACCCAGTCTTTGTCAGCCATTTCTCATGCTCCCAATTAGTGTCAACACAATTGCAGATAAGTGCTTTTCCACAGAGAACTGTCTACGTATCCACACCTCTTTCCTGCCAAACCTTTGAAATAACTTTTATTTGTGCTTTCTTTTTCCAAATCAGTAGGTTATTGCACACTCGTAAACAATGGGGACAGGTAGCTCAAGGAATCAGTTTAATGAGAAGAACTGTTAGAGATATTTGGCCTGTATACGTCCAATATAATAATAATAATAATAACAACAACTATAAAAATAGTAACAACAACAGCAATAAATATATATCATTATAATATTGGACTTGTTAGAGCAGGTGCAGAGAAATCCATGAGGATGATCTGAGACCTGGAGCACCTCTCCTGTAAAGGCCAACTGAGAGAGCTTGGGTTGTTCAGCCTGGAGAAGGGAAAGTTCCAGGAAGACCTTATAGCATCTTCCACTAATTAAAAGAGGCTTATAAGAAGTATGGAAAGGACCTTTCACACGGGCAGATAGCGATAGGACAATCTCTTATTGCCTCTTAAAGAACTGTAGCCTCACTTTTGCCTTTATTTTACAAACATCCTGTGCTCCTTTTGGCTCCTCCCTGCCTGCCTGCATCTAAGGAACAAGCATAAATATTTGACAAGCGAAAGAAAATTATTTCAATGCTCACTTTCCAGCCACAAAATAATTCACAGAGGCTCAAAAGAGGTTGGTACTTTACCATCCCAGTTATTATCATGGCTCTGTGTGTCCAAAGGAGCAGAGTGCTGGACTGACAGCACATCCATCTGTCCCGAGGAGACACCAGGTCTCATTGCCACACCCAGGGCTGCATTGTTGGGAAGGCAGGACAAAAGCTGCCCTCCTTCTGTGGAGCCTGTCTATGAAACCCCTGATAGAGGTGAATATTTTAGTGTCAAAGAGTGTTTATGCTCATTTTTTCTGCTACTGCCAAGCAAAACTGAGCAAACACTTGTGATGCTCAGAGGATTTCCAGCAATGAGCATCCACTGCAAATGGCAGAGACAGTAACAAAATCTGCACTGCAGCTACGGCTCTGCTAATTTGTAAATCTTTACAGATTTACAGAAGAGAAAATACAGCTGGCTGACCTGAGCTTTCAGCCTCTGCTCCTTGTTACCTCCTCTGCTTGCAGTTGCCTTTAAATGCGTATTGTTTAAAACTTCTTTCTTGTCTTCAACCTTATGTAATATTCTGTCAATCATTTGCTTTATCCAAATTTTTATCTGCAGAGATTTTGCATTTACATCCATGGGGTTCAAGGGAATTTTTAATAGCACCAGAAGTGTTTTATTTCCCTTTACAGTTGCACTAGGAATGATGACTTTCCACTGACACCTGCTACATGAGATCAGTCAGCTTTTAATCCATTGTAGAGTGATACTTTTTAATGCAAATGCAATTCAATACATAGTAACAATGCCTAAGAAAAAATGCACTTTATTAAAGAACAAATGTACTTTATCAAGGTAGTTACCATATCAACCACACTGTAACTCCCCAGAAGAAAATTAGTTTTGTTAGAGATGACCTCTTTCTCATAAAATTATAATTCTTGAATAGGGATACATAATAATTCTCATTCTGCAATACTTTATTCACTGGCTTCAACATCAAATATTACTTTTTTATGGGTGAGATCAGGAAAATTGCTCTATAGCTATACATATGGACCATTTTTCAATTTTTAACAGCCTTACATTATCATCATTTCAAAGGGCCATAATTAGAGGGACTAGGAAGCTCCATGTTTGTAAATTTGCAGATGACACCAAGCTGAGTGATGCTGTTGACACCCCTGAAGGATGGGGCCATCCAGAGGGACCTGCACAAGCTCCAGAAGTGGCTCATGGAAATCTCATCAGGTTTAACAAGACCAGGTGCTGGTGCTGCACTTGGGTTGGGGCTGCGGAATGAAGGGACTGAGAGCAGCCCTGCCCAGAAGGACTTGGGGGTGCAGGTGGATGAGAGGCTGGACAGGAGCTGGCCATGTGCACTGGCAGCCCAGAAACCAACCATGTCCTTGGTTTGTACGAGCTTCCTGTTGAAGGAAGCATTTCTGAAAGTAATTTAACTGCAGATAACACCCTTTTCTGTAAGCAAATCCCACTGAGATCTGTTTGATGAGGAGGGACTTAAACCTCACTTTTAAACATCATTTCTTGGAACCTTCCCTATGAAAAAAATCCCAAAGCTCTCAGACATTTTAAAAGCAAGAGACAATATGTCCTACAGAGTACATGTTCTGTAAAGAGACGTGTCAGAAGAACGTCTTGGCTCAGGAACATTCACTAGCACTAAAATAACACTACTAACCTATTGTCACTAAAATGTAACAATAGGGCTGCGAGTTTGGAAAAGAAGAATGATCTGGTCGTTTAAATCTCTTTTCCTCCAAGCCATTTCAAAAGCAAATCAAGGAAATGGGACAGAAAACAAAGGGAAAAACAAAAGAGAATGAGAAAGGAGTGGAGAGGAAAAAAGGGGGGAAGGAAGGAAGGAAGGAAGGAAGGAAGGAAGGAAGGAAGGAAGGGAAATGGCAGTATTGTGTCTCTTACAGCAATTCCTGACCAGGAATGGTGTGATTCTGCTGCCCCTTAGGGCTTTCTATAGAGAAACCTTCCCTGTAAAGGGACAAATACAAATCCCTGTTGCCAGCACTCCACCCTTGTGTCCACAGGACTCTGCTGAAACAGTTTCTTAATTTTCATTCTAATTCTTTCAAGAATAAGCAAGCCCTCAGCTGCCAAGGGCTCCTCTGGGGACTTGTGTATAATGAATGCTGAACATGTGTAGCTGTCAAGTTCCACAAGAATAAAGTAGAGAGGTGAGAATAGAAACACAAGAAGGTTAAAGCAAACATTATTTATTACCATGGTTTTTTGGGGTTTTTTTTTCTTTGCAGACTGAGAATTTCAGGATTCCAGAATCTCAGCAGCACCCAGTGCATTGGCAGAGATTCAGACACACTCTGTATGTCCATCATTATTCCATTCCCACAAGAGAAATTCTCTAGTTTCTCTCAAAAGGTGTGATATTCCCAACCTAAACATTTGAGTCGTCTCATCCCCTGACAACGAAGTTTAGCCCCTCATAATTCTATCCATGGATAAGGCAATACAAGGCAAATGCAGGCTTCCCTAAAAGTTGTCTCCCAAAACTTTAGATCAGATAGCCCAGTAAGAAAGAGGGATTTGGGGTAAGGGGTGGGTGGGTTTCACATTTTTATGTAGATAGTATTGCAAATTTTTTCTACATTGAAATAATTTTTCCCATTGAAGATTGCACTTAAAGGGGAAGGGGCCTGGTGAGAAAATTTTTCTTAAAGTCAAGAATATTTCATGAATTATTTCTCAGAGGAGCATTCTCAGAGCCCATCAGCTCTGTTCTTTAATTACGCAGGCGGTTCTCTGTGCAGCAGTTCCTCCAGCACATTTAATTCCCTGCAGTCAGTTGATGACTCCTATATTTAGCACTACCCTTATTCGTTCTTTTCTTTTCTTTTATAAAACATTGCACATAGACCACTTTATAGCCTCAAAATTTAAGGGGTTTTTTTTCCCCCAATCTTTTAAAAATGCTTCTTTTAAAAGAATACCTCCACTCTCTGCCCATATTCACTGAATATTTTTTGGCAAATGTTTGTTGTCAGATATTCTTTCCCTGCAAGTGAACCAATCCATAAAGTGCCACCCACCATGGAAACAAATTTATAAGGAAAAATGTGGTGTTTTTTTCAGCTACAGTGGCGGGCGGCCCTGACAGTGTAATGAGCCTGCAATAGTGTCTGTACTAACATTATAATTTGTAGCAAGGTGTAGGTACAACAGAGCATCACAGCAATTATATGATTACACCTTGCAGTTTAATGCCTTGTGCAGCTCTCCTTTCCTTTCTGAAATCACACTGAATCTTCACACTGTGGAGTTTGAAGTGCCTCAGTGCCAGGAAAATCACCTGTTTGTGGCTGCTGAAGCCAAGGTCGATTCTGCCTTTTTTCCTTCAAACAATGCCTACATTGATGCTGGATGAGGTTTCCATATTTGCTGTCACACAAAGGCTCTCTGTCACCTCAGTGACAGAATCAGAGCATCATGGAATGCTTTGGGCTGGAAGGGACCTTAAAGATCCTCTGTTTCCAACCCCTCTGCCATGGCCAATGACACCTTTCACTAGACCAAGTTTCTCAGGGCCCCATCCAACCTGGCCTTGAACACTTCCAGGGATCCAGCACCCGCAGCTTCTCTGGCCAACATGTTCCAGTGCCCCACCACCCTCACAGTGAAGAATTTCTTCATGATATCTAACCTAAACCTGCCCTCTTCCAATTTAAAACCATTACCCTTTACCTATCACTACGTGCCCTTGTCAAAAATCCCTGTCCAGCTCTCTCGTAGAGCTCATAAATGCTCATGATGAAATGCAAAGGGAATAGCAAACCCTCCCCACAACACAGCTCACAGGCTGAGCAAACACAGCCACAGCCCACCCTACTCCTATAATATCCTAAGGCAGTCACATTTTTCCACTAAAACATTATTCTGAAAATGCACCAGCACCCAGCTGAACTGCTCCTCAGGCTCCCCAGTCTGCTGAGAAATTCCCAAGTGACTTCAGTGGGACTGTGGGTATCTGTGTCCACAGGGCTCCCTCTCCTTTTCCAGCACAGTAGCCAGGAAAAGTGAATCTCTGTGTGACCGCACATTCAGTGCTGGCACTGCTCAGCAGATGGTGTGTTCCACACAGAGAGTAAGCAGAATTACTACTGGGTATTATACCCCAGAGAGCTCTCATGCAACACACATTGAAGGTCCCAGGCAAGAGGACACTCTTCTTTGAAAGGCTCTTTCTTTAGAATGGAGAAACGGGGCTCCTTCAAAGAGCATTTCAGAGCAGAAACCCAATTTAGGTGCCCTGATGTAGCCCTGAAAAAGCTACTCTCTTCCCATTGTTTCTAGGAGAAACCTAGGAACGCATGGTTCCCAAATTAGACATCTATCAAAGGCACCAGAGTCACATCCATCCAATTAAAACAAGCATGGTTGGGTGCATTCCTGGGCACTGAGGCCAAGGCATTTTCAAGCCCATATCTATGCTAGCAAATGGTCTTAGCCTCCAAAACGAGAGGGCTGCTGACCAGGAACACTCCCTGGCACGCTGGAAGTACCCATATGGGGCCTAGAAATGTTCCAGAGGAGTGTCAGCTTGCCTGGGGCGAAACGTGCCAGAGCCCAGGGCAGATGAGTGCATTCCACTGCCCAGGAATGCTTCTGGCCACGTTTATGGTTACTAGTTTAGATACAGCCCATAAATATCATCCTTTGCTAAGAGTTCTCTAATGCAGATCGAAAGGACCCTCTTAAGCAAAAATGCTAATTGATTTTATGGTCACAGGCCACCAATTTTTTAATGCATCCTGTGCAAATGGGAAAGTTGGAAGGGGGCTAAGTGCAGAGGCAAGAAAGTATCCTATTTAAATAGGGACAACAGGAATGCAGGGAGTTCTGGCATTTGCAAAGCATTTGAAGTCCTTTCGAAGGTGAAAAAGTAAAATGAAAAAAAAAGTTAAACTCTTCTACACTTTTATTCCTGTCCTGCTTCACTTACACTGGAGCTGATCAGAGAGATGTGAAAAGTACTGTTTTCCCCACAATGTGGCAGGCTGTGCTGTGCATTTATACCATCTTCTCACCCTGGATCCAAGCATCTCTCTCTTCTCCTTTTGTCACCATCAATTGCTTTTTTATTTCTCATTTCTCTGTCCCGTGCTCTGGATCTTGATTCCAACAGGGAGAATGCTACTACAGGTACTCACACCCCAACAGCACACAACAAGTGACAACTACACCCCCCCACCAGCACAGGGAACCCTTTACAGCCCATCAGCCCCACCTCTAGGCTGACCCCATCCTCTAACCCTTAACTCAGCTTCAGATGCTCTTTAAAATTTCCTAGGGATGTTCCTGAATCTTGGTGAGGACTCATCTTTCCAAAGGATACCTGCACTGCAGGATGCTCAGAGAACCTCTCCCTCCCTGATGCACCCACACAAACGCAAGAAACTCGTAGTATGACTGGCAGCAGAAGTATATTGTCAAGAGGACTGATGCAATTAGCACCATTTAAGTGAGCAGCATACAGAATTAATTTGCACATGCTCCCACAGGGAATAAGTGGCACTCTGGGAACTATGAAAATAGCATCCGGCCTTGGCACTTCCAAGCTAATTTGCTTGTGTCTGCCCCTAAACAAACACAGAGACTGTGTGCCAAGGAGCTTGTCGGCAAACAGCACAAGGTTTTGAGGAAAGCAATTAGCAGCTACTCTCCATCCAGGCCAGGGGCTGATTGCTGCTCTGGGGCACGGGTCCACCTCATTCTCTCATTTTGGGAAAGAGGTGAAGCTTCACCATGCAAAATGTCCTTGATCCTAGTGAGCTACAGGGTTTCTCCTGAGTGGCCAATCATTGCCTTAGCAGAGAAATTGCCATGAGCGTGTCTTCCTGCTGATGGCCCATAAAATATTTAACAGGATGGCAGTATTGAGTTGAGCTGGAGCACATCCTCCAGGAGCCAGCAGCCACAGCAACAAGCCCTTCTTCAGTGGCTGCTCTATTGGGACAGATGGAACATGTCACTCCTGACCCAGCTGCTGGGCTCTTTGGCACAATTTTAGGTGTGTTTGCTGCCTGTACCCCACAGGCTGGAGAGAACAGGGTGCTGCAAGGCTAAAAATGTTTCCTGCTTGGCCTTGTGTCCCTGATGAAGAGCAAAGATCAAAGGTTCTGCTCACCTGGCTGTGGGGAGACAAAGCCACCCCACCTGCCAAAGTGAGGATCCCAAGAGTGCAGAAAGAAGAGATCAGGACATAGGGCCTCTCTAGGGGTGCAGATGGGAATGAGTAGTCTCTGGATGGAACAGGAAGCACTCCAGGTAGATTGTCTCACCTGCCAACCATCTCACAGCTGCAGAACTGCCAAGCATCAAAAATTTCCATCACTGTCTCTCCCCTTCTCACAAGTTTTAGAAAGTAAAGTTTTTATTTTCTGGGAATTTGCACCATTGGATATGGATCAGTTCCAATATCCACCAGTGTAATGAACAATGAGATTTCTATGGTGTGTAAGAAGACCCAAGCTAAAACATCTGTGCTTTATACTCCCTTAAAAACTTATAAAGATCAATACCACGCATGCAAATGTTGGTTGTAGAAACAGGAGAAGCATTTCACTAACACAAGCAGATCCCTCTTATTTTTTTTTCCTGTGCTATTAAACAAGTAATATGGAAGCAAAATTCTGCCAGCAGCAAATTTCGCAACAGGGAGCTGGTAGCAACAGTAGCAAAAAATGCTAAATCTCTTACAGAAATGACTGGTTTTAGGATGGACTCAAGTGTTGTAAAATGCTATCAACACAAGAGAGGTGTTTGGTTTTTATTCATTTGGTTTTTAAAATAGCAATTCTGTGTTAGTCCTGTAATTGAAACGACTGGGATGATTAAAAATAAACTCGGTGTGAAGCTCCGGTAGGTTGGTTCTCACTGAATAGGAACATTACAGTATTTCTGCTATAAAACCCCATCAATCTCACTTGCACTCGGCATTCACGAGAGGCACATTCCCCAAATGAGCCCAATGGAGCATTGCAGCCACAGATCTGCTGAAGCCATCAGTTCCCACTGCTGGCTGGAGGGACAAGACAGTCTGTCCATTATCCTCCCATGTGCCACAACATGGAGACAAGAGCTTGGAGTCTCCTCATCTGAGTACTGCCAGAAAGCTGAGATGCCAAGTCACAGTTTATAATTGATTTCTTAAAAAAGCAAATCCTGGGCAGATTGCAAATGTTATTTTATTTGTTAAATTTCTGTAAAAGCAATTTCTTGTCCAGAATAATAACGAGAAATCCAGGTAAAGCGTTCTGTTCCCTCACAGTAGTTCCAAAAGTGAATTAATTAGAAGCAACTTGTTTCAAAGCTCATGGCTTTTCAGCTGATCAATAAATATACACTAGCTGTTCTCAAATAACTTCCAAGAGAGAAATATAGCTCAAGGACGAGTTTAAGAGGGACTCTGACTGCCATTACTCTTCTGGTGTAATTATACAACTGCAAATTGAACAGTATCTTCTTCCATGTGGGTATTTTTGGGGGCTGCTGTACTGTGGCTTTGGGACTCTGACCAGCAGCAGTATAAATATATCATAAGAGCAAAGCAAAGAAATTTCTGTGTAAATACGAGACACGACTCTAAGAGTTTGTTTTTGTTTTGTAAAGAATTGTAACATCACCTTTGCAAAGTGGAGGGGGTTTAAGAAAAATAAGTGACTTTAGTTTCCCCCTAGAAGAAACCAGGTTAAAATAACATCCTGGCTGAAGGATGCTATTTTATGGATGCACCTCAGCAAACTCAGAAGTTTGCCTGGTTGCTGTCCACATTCTGCCACTACCTGAACATGGCCTTTCCTGGGCAGGACATGGAACTGGCCACACAGAGGCAGAAGGATGTGGCGGGCGTGTGCCAGCCCCAAGACCAGCTAGAGAAAGCAATGGGATACTTCTGTGGTGGTACAGCTCTTCAGAAGAGATCCTTTAAGAGCAAGCCATCCATCTGATAATCTTCATGGGGATAAACCTTGGGGGCACCAAGGGAAACAGCATAAGGATTATTGATCGTGTGGGAAAAAGGGCTTGTCCCAGATTGGGTGCCACCACAAGCTGCTGGCTCTCAGAGCAGCCTCTGCCTTCCAGGGTGCTACAGAGTCCAGCAGAAAAGAGACATTACCCAAAAGGAGTGAGGGATGGCAGAAGCAAGCCCAGTGCCTGCTTCTCTACCTGGAAAGGGTTTAAACAGACCATTGATATCTGTAAAGGTCTTTACAGATTTAAAGACCTTTTGGAGACTCTCTGTGTTTTTAGCTTTCAAACACACCTAAAAATAGCCAGGTTGAAAGCACTGGGTTCACTTCTGACTTAAATTTTGAAAGATAACTTCAGTCCAATGTTAATTTTATCCAAACAGCTTCATCCACCTGCCAGTTCCAAACATGCCACCAGGCCCAAACTTTCTAAGGAGGTTTGCATAAGATCTGGGTGCTTCCTTCCCATGGGCACACCAGCAATCTCTCTTCTGAAGCCTAAAAGCAGCTGAAAGAAAAGCAACTTAACAGGAAGTGGTTTTGAGGGCATCTGCCCCCTCCACACTCTGCTAAACAAAGGATGTGACAAGTGGAGCCTGGAAAACAAGGGTTTGTGAGCAATAAATCAAAGCAGGCACAACCTGGGCTGTGTTACTCAAGCCAGGTGCACATAGTTCAAATGCCAATTTCCCCTTTCTTTCCCCCAACAGAGTTTTCCCTGCTCAAAAATGTCAAACTCTCATTTTTAAGGAGGTCTAAGAAGATATTTCAGACAAGAACACTGTGCAAGAAGGGGAAAGGGCGAGAATCAAACCAGACCACAAAAAAGAAATGAATCAAGAGGCAGAAAGCACATGGGTATCAATCAGCAGCTACAGCCTTGCCACTTCTGGGTGCTGAGATCTTAATTCCCCACTAAAAGCTTATCTGTGACAGAAAAGCCCCCATTTATCAAGCCCTCTGCACTAATAAAGGGCTGCCACACTGTGCAATACACCTGTGCTGCCTTATTCATGTACCTGGAATCAGATTGTGCTATTGTTGTGCCAGCCTGCCAGCAGCACAACCCAAGCCTCCCCACAGGCATGCCAGGATGAGTTAATGCTGTAAAACTTTCAGCTACAAGGCCACAAAAGGTACATCCCAGCATGAGAGAATCTGTGTTTCCAGAGCATCTGCAAAGTCAGCCCAGTGGTACCTGTCCCCATTGTCCCTCTCCAGGGAGCTGAGCACTCTGACTCTCTGAAGGGGAACATGGTTTGCATTGATTTTTTAAAACATATTAAATAATTGATGTTTTGAACCAAAACCCGAACTTCTCCACTTCACAAAAAACCCCAAGTTCAAAATAAAGCATTTTAATAGCTTCAAAGATTTTTTT
>QWTY01017772.1:1157-23812 GCA_008033365.1 Pseudorectes ferrugineus | reverse complement strand
TAAATGTCTGCTGAATTTTGAGTTGCCTCGGTGATGTGTGTTGTGTTGCCAGTGTATTCCTGTGGTTTTCATTCCCACTGCTTTCTTTTCTAACCTCCTGTGCTCATGGAAGTTCTCATTAAGAAAATGGTCAAGGGAAAGATACAGCTTTTTAACAATATCATCTTACATTTCTTGTGGATCTATGCACATGTGAATACATGCATGCATTTTCCTTGCCATAGTCCTGATATTCTGAAAGCAGAGCAACGTATGGATTGCATCTGCTGTGTAGATACAAGAGCAGCATGGAAGAGAACTGGGATTCCTTCCCTCCCCTAAAATTAAATTAATGTCCAATCTGGTCCATTTAAAAAGAAAAAAAAAAAAACAACCCACAAACCCCACAAAACTTAAAAAAACCCAATATTTTCTCTAGAGCAGTCTTATGAGCTGTAAGGGCAATGCTCCTTTCTATCAAGGTTGATGTATTATACACTGAGTGGGAGTGAAAACCACTAGGGCAAGAAAAATAATCTCAAACTTTCTTTTGATTCATAGGTAAGTTGCCTTGCAAATTCCTCTCTGAAAGTCCTTAATCATCTGTTGTTTTCTCTCCCGCAGCCAAAATACACTAAATCCTAACAAAAGACATTAAACAAACTCAACTCTTCAGGGAAATGTGCGACAGCACAAACTCTGAGGTGTCCTACTTTGGGAAATAAAATAGAACTGATTGGAACAAGGGAAACAACCAGTGTTGAGATGCGTCAGTCCCTAAAACAGTCACTCAGAGAAGGTCCAAACATTGCTTAGCAGTTTTTTTCTCCTAAGAAATCTCCCAAGGATCCGAGAGGGAGGACAGAGGAGGGACACAGCTGCTCATACATCAGCAGTCCTTCACTCGTGGTCTTGCTGTGTGCCAAACACACACAAACGTGCTCATGAGGGGAAGAGAAATGCACATTTCTGCACCCTAGCTGAGGTACAGCAGGAGCAGACAGCCTGTTAATCCTATTTGTTGCAGAATGGCAGATTTAGACAGATCCTGCTAATATAAACACACTCAAAGAGGAGAATGAAAGGGATTACAACTCCTTATTCACACTACAGAGGAACTACTCTTAACAAGTGCTTTAGAAAACTAAGCCTGTAATCTCTTAAAACATTTGGAATAGGATCTTAAAACATCTCTCAACAATCTCAGACCTCAAAGGCTGAATGACTGCACTGCACTTTCAATAATGAAACAAATATTTGTCTTTAAAAGGGCAATATTTCCTTGTTTCCACTTAGAGCATGAATTAGCACACATAAAAAAAAAACTTCCTGTACAACCAAGAACATTTCAAATGTATGTACTTAAGACTCTTCTAAAAAATTATCTACTGATCTCGAGAGTAAATTATTTGCATTTTTTTAATAACAAAACTGGGGACCACCACAGATACAAAGATTTTTTTTTTCCTGAGGCACAGTAATATTATAAAGATGATGGAGGAAAAGATGAACTCTGGCCTGTCCTTCTCTTCTAACACAATCAGTTTCAACAACATTTAACTCAGAGCTTAATTTGGCCTTATTTATGCAAGTCATCTGGTCTTAAAAATGGGTTTACCAGGGTTTTGTATGTCTGCCTGCCTTTCTGTTCTTTTTCCATTTTCCACCGAACATTTTGGGAAGAGCCAGTCTGTTAACAGTGCAGTGAAGACAGCACTTTCAATGCCCTGCTAAGAATAGACAGAAGTGTTTATAGACTTAAAATTTGTCTGATTTGCTGCTCCTCTGATGAAGCAGAGGCAAAGGATCTGATTCTGCACTTTTAAAGCCCATCAGTCCTTTTGTACTGACTCGTTCATTGAACTGCCTTCGAATTCAGGTTCTATTCCACCCTTAGCTGCACTGCTGTACAGGTGAAGAACAGTAGGCCATGTCAACAATTTCTCAAGCTGCAGAAAAGCAAGAAATGCAATGAAAGGTCAATGTTCACAACAAACAGAAATGTATTTCAGTGCAATGCTGTGGCACAAACCCCATCAAATGGCTGGCTGAGGCAGAGGAGAGAGGAGGTAGCCACTCTAGCAAGACCCTTCACGCCAGCACAGAAATGAGAAGGGAAACCAAAGACTGGAAGCAAATCCAGGCCACTGCCATGGGAGAGTGAGGAAGAAGTTGTTAAGAGTAAGAACAATGAGCTCTGGAAATGAGCCACTGACTGACATAACAGATCCACGTGGATGTGTTTTTCTTGGGGTTGTAGGTTAAACATGGAGGTCTTTCTAGAGGCGGTGCTCTAGCCAAGCATTTGCTGAAGAGCTCAGGGCCCTTTGACTCTGGTGGCTTAGAGGAGTCAAAATAGCAGGTTCAATGGTCCTTTGGCCTCTGCAAAGTCACCACAACAAACACAGATCCCAAACAAGACAGGAGGTGAGTGGGGGACCTGTGGGAGCAAATATGCCGGAGCCTCCAGCTGCTCTTTCCTCTGCTACTGCCTTAGGAATCAGAAGGATGAAGTCTGAAGGGAGCCTGGGTGGAGGCGGCCGGGAAGTCTGTCAGCCTTGGGGGCCAGCCAGCTTTCTTATCATTCCAGTGCAGCATTATCAGAAAGCAGATTCGGGGGTTTTTCTTTGTTCTTTGTGGCAAAGGGCGTGTTGTGGCTGAAACCAACTGCCCCAGGAGCTGTGGGTATATCAGCTCCCAGAAATGCTGATGCCTGGTGAAGCTGAAGGGCTGGAGCCAGATGCCAGAGCAGGGGTGTCCAGCATTCTCTGAAGCAAGGTCCCCTCGGCTGTCACAAAGTGGGTCAATGTTTGCTCCACAGTGCTGGCTGTGCAGCACGACCACCCAAGGGTCAGTGTGACAGCTCCTTGCCTCTTGCTGCTGAGAGCTTGTACCCCGTGTTCCTGCACTGCCCAAAACAGTGGGATCCCAGTCTTCTCTGGGATCAGGCTCTGCGTTGGACAGAGTCCCCAGGCTCAGAGCTGCAAATTACTGGAGGTGGCCACAATGGTCTGATGAGGGCTCTGAGAGATTTTGGAGAATGCAGCCCCCTGCAGAAGTCCTTGTTCCCTTGCTTGTCCCTGCTCAGTGTGTGGCCCTGGGTACCAGAGCAACCGCCCCACTATGGTCTGGGCAAATGAGAAAGCTGCTCTGGGGAAAGCTGGTGTACAGACCTTTGGGGAACCAGCTGCATGGCAAGAATTGCCTGTGAGTGTGTAGATGTGTGGCAAAGTTCATCTCCTTTTCACTGCTTTCTGGAATATTTCAGGGAAGTAACATCAGAATGGGCAGTGTTCCCCAAGCAGCTGACACCCTGCCAGATCACATCCTTCTTTACCCCAGGAAAAAATGATTTCTGCGTCATTAAAGGCAAAAACTCATCTTAAATATCATCAAGTCATGGCAGATCATGACTTCTTCTCTTACAAAAGAGCAGAGTCTTCAAAATTTCTCCTTCAGAAATGAAAGTCAGAGTGAATTATCTCTGGAATGTGTCTAGACAAAGATCACATTATTGCCTTCACCTGTTACAGGAGCACCTACAGCTCTGGGAGGTAGATTCTTTCTTTTTCTTTCTTTCTTTCTTTCTTTCTTTCTTTCTTTCTTTCTTCCTTCCTTCCTTCTTTTCTTCCTTTCTTTGTCTTTCTCTCTCTCTCTCAAAGGGGGCAAAATAAAGTGGCAATCAATAATCTGACAAACAAAACCGAGAAATAAAAACCACTTCTCTCTCCCTGAGCTGTAACTGGCACAAGCAGTGTACACTGCCCCACCAAAGCTTGTCTGCATTACATCATACCAACATCAGTAATGGGAAAAGGACAAAGAGGCCACATTGCAATATCAGCTGGAGACAAGTGCCAGGAAAAAAAAAAAAGTAAAGAGGTCAGGAAAGTCAGAACTAAAACATTATGAAATATTACATATATGCAATCAATGGTGCAAGAAATTCAGCACCAGGGGCTGGAGGAAGATGTTGGACAGCTGATCACCAGCTGACGAGCCACGCAATATTGCTTCTTTTTTACTTTCTGGGGCGAGCCCTGTTCTGCTGTGAACAGAAGAAGGAGGTGGCACATCCATGGCTGCATTTCATGGCGTGGCAGCACACACAGCCAGGCAGCACTCACAGCCCCACCTGCACCCATTGCACTGACAGCTACTGACCTGCCTCTAACCCATTGTGGAATCAGTCCTAACGTCCTGACCGCTACACCCCCTGAAAGGCAGGGCTTTTAGGGGAATTCAGCCCAACCACTCATCTGTCCTGCAACCACATTTTCAAAAACCCAAATGCCACACTACCCTAGAGCTACACTTTGTATTGCAAGCGGTATCAGAGGGAATTTTTTGAGTTATTTAAGGGCCAAACCAGCTTTTTACAATAAAATGAAACTACAGTTCTCATCAAATCCTAGTAGTAGTACCATTTTTTATCAAATAAGTCAATAAACAACATTAAGTCATACAGATTTCAGTTCCCATTTCTCACTACTTGGCACCTATTTCATATCCTGTTGCATTACATGGTTTCCTATTTGAATGTCCTATGAGGAGAAATAAACACTATTCTAATTTTTTAATTTCCAAAGACAATATTAAAACATTATTTTTGGTATGTGATGGGCACTGTTTTGCTCTGACACTAATGTATCCAGGAATACAGCTGTGTTTTTCTTCAAGAGGGGATATTTTCACATCAGAGATTGGTTTCCAAAATTTGCTAGATTCTTTACTTCATGGCAATGGCTTATAGCAGGACAGATAAATATTTGCTTTCTAACGTAGTGTTAAGATTATTTTTTACCATACCTGTTCTTAAAATAGCTTTCTATAAGGTCCATTTAGACTTGGAACACAATATCAGTTTCCAAACCCATGCTTAAAAAAATATGTTTTATAATTTCAAATCAGAGCTCATTTACTTTAACAATGTAATGTTGACATATTGATGATAAGCAAGTTACAATTATATCTATAAAATGACGGAAAATATTTTTCTTTTAATCTGCTTCTTAAAACTCTTGATGTTCAGTGAGATATGAAACAAAAACCTTTCATTTGTACAGCAAATACCTATGCTGCATTTTATGTCCTTAGAGTAAATATTAGCCTTGAGACTTCACATAATTTTGTTTGCATTTGAAAAATGTTTCACCTGTTCAGATATTGCCACAATGACTCTTAAGCATTTTCTCTGAACATTTCATTAGTTCTCCTCACAGAAGATCACCATGATCAGAAACAAAAAGAGACCTTAATTGTACGGCATTTTATGGACTTAATCTTACCACAGTTTGGGAGGACTGAGGTTTGAAATTAGTTTTGGTAGGTTCTAAATACCTTTATGTTTTAGTTCTAACCAGAGAGCAGCCAGTGCATGCACCATGAACTCCCTCTCCTTGCTCTCTGTAGAGAGTTTGCCAGTCATTGGGTTCCAGGCTTAGCTGTCATGGGGTTTTTTTAATTTCTCAGAGGATTTCCAATGCTCTGTGTGTTATGTGGGATCAGAAATACCATGCTGAAGAAGTTGTCCTAAAAACTAACAGCTTCCTTTTGGAGAAGGAAAACTTCTGCTGCATGGTTTCAGACAACCTGCTCCTTCTCTTCCTCAGCTAAAGGCATCTGCCTCTGGCTTGAGCTTGAGTTTATTCAGCTGTGCTCCCTCTCTTGTCATTCTTATAGTTAATGTAGTGAACCTGGGCAAAAGAAAGTAATCCTTCTCCAGAAGGCATTTCACACTCTGAAACCTGTGAACCCGAAAACCTGTGAACTCTATTCCCAAACAGATTCTTTGATGCATTATCTAGTGTCCTTAGCAAATGATCAGAGCATATCTGGCAGAAATGAAAGTGAGCAAAGGAGCAGAGGGCAATTCATACAGCAAGAGCACTCTTCTCTTTGGAATCATTCCACACAGGATAATATGGCCTGAATACAAGAGGCTCAAGAGACATTTTCAGCAATGACATACCGTGGTCAATCCTTTTTTTTTTTTTTTAACATGCCCACACAGTGAGCAGCGAAAAGTATTGCCAAGTTAGTTATTCCCTTGCTATTCCTAAAACAACAGGAAATCAACTATCTCAATGTGCACAACTAATAAAGAACTGTGAATACCAGTGCTCCTTTCTAAAAACATAACTAAATATAATACAGTACTTTCCTTCTCTGGGTATAAATAAATGGATTGCCATTGCTGCCACATGCACAGAGCATGTTTTTCCCAACACATGTGTTTTACAGGGCTACAGGTTTCTTCTTTTGCATGGAACAGTCTTGGAATTTGAGTGTTAAAAGTGATATTTTTGGCCAATGCTCTGAGTGCCTGGTGTGACAACAAAACGTGAGCTAGAGAACAAACAGAAAGATTATTGTTTTCTCTTTGTTCATTCACTTCTCACAAATGATTTTCTCAGAATCACAAGATACTTTAATTGCGGTTGCATCTTTTCCCTCATCACCAGACTGTTCTTAGCAGTCAGCTTTGCTGTCTTACTCCACTGTCTCCAGTAGTCAAGGAAACAATTTGTGTTTCTGCACTGTCCTCCCCTCACCCTCTATTAAAATGCAGTGTCCCCCTTCCATTTGCTACTTCTCTTAGCTTCTCTGGAGGCAGAGAAAAAGGGTTGGAAAAGTGTTGCACACAAAAGAGAGGACAAATCAGTTGTCAACAATTAGGGTGTTTTTTAAATCACTCTAGGAACTCAGCTGTCTCTGTCTGAATTTTTCTATAAGCGTATAGTGGTAGGGATGAGGAGCCACGTGTGATGAAAACTTTTCACACAGGCTTTTCAAACATCCCTGTCTGTTATTGTTCACCTTATCTTTGATGGGATAATTGTAGGACAAAGGTCATGTCACTGACGTCTCTGTTTTGACCCTGAGTCAAATACCCCGACTTATTGCTAGCAAATGCCATATTAACAAATCTGTGTCCAAAAGAACAAAAATACATTTTTATTTTACGCCATTCAGTGTGAGTACAAGGAACCATATCAGCTGCAGCTGCTTCTCTTTTTTTGCTTGTGTGGGAAGAAAAAGGGAAGCACTCCCCAAAAAACCTCTTATACGTAATGGCAATGATTTGGCAGTGAGAAGCTGCTTTTATTAACCACAGGGTTGTTCAGTGTGTGCCATAGGAATGGAGTCACTGGCAGAAGAATACCCTTATGTTTCAAGTCTTCTGATGAATTCTGCAGGTAAGGGGCAACTTAGGACCTGCCTAAGGCTGGGCCTTCATGAACACCATCTAGAAGGGAAATAGAAGACAAGGTTGCCTTATAGATTAAAATTCATCAGGCAATGTACATTCAAAAGCCTGATCCAGGCAGCAAAGAGGTTTGCAACCTGAGCTTTCCAACTCCTAAAGAGATTCCTGGCTATGGAGACACATTTGCCTTTCTTGCTTATTGGGAAATTCCTTTCCACCAAAACTGGTACGTAGGTGTAGTCATGTAGTTTTATCATGTATGAAAAAAGCAGGACAGAAACCATTGCAAAGAATAGCAGAAGACTTCATTCAAATTATGCATCTTAGAAAGAACAAATTTATATCCAGAACTGTAAAAATTCACATATAAAGTCACAAGCTTTTAAAGTCAGGAAGTTTATAGCCACGAAGAACTGATTCCATGTTCATCCCCATTCACCAAATGCCTGTTATTAAAACAGCACCTAAAATACCAAAAGAGTAGTTCCCAAACTAAGATATCCCATCAGGAAATATTTCAGTGAAAGACGTGAACTGGCTGTTGCAAATATGTTCTGATTCAGGCATAATTCCATAGGAATGTTTATCTTCCTTTAAATTTAGCACAAATTTAAGCCTACCCTCCCACACTGATCCCTGATGTGCAGGTATCAGTGACACACAGAGAGGCTGAAGCAGTGTCAGCTTTAAGACCCAAAACTGAAATCCCCCTTCCTGCTGCTGGCTGGCGGCGGAAATGGCGTTGAGACCTGCGGGTCTTGCACAACCCCAGAGTTTCATGTTCATTGTGCACAAATTGCATTCCCAGGGTGACGAAAATCAAGCAAAAATAGAACATGAGCGTGGCAGACTTTAACCATTGATGCTGTGACAGCTTTGTGCCGTGTGTCACAAACGCTCACGTTGGCAAAGGGGTCCCAGCTGGGTTGAAGCTCCTGACAGCAAACAAGGCAAACACAGCCACCGATGTGGAGCCAAAAACGAAACTGCTGAGACTGAGAACCGCAGCTTTCAAACAGCCGGGTGGTGTTAAAACACCCCCTCACCAACACACCTACGACAGCTCCAGGTGCGGTTGTGCTCTCTATCAAATCCCGTTTAGTTATTTACAAAACATAAATACAGAGTAAATATGCTATTTATGCAAACATACACCTAATGTACTTTGAAACACAACTTTCCCGGTTCCCAGGCAGGATTCTTCGAGATCCCGGAGCGCACCGGGTACAGTCCCTGCCCTCCCCCGGGGCTGTGGGAGGGATCTCCAGCGCCTGGCAGGGCCGAGAGGATGCCACTGTCTCCGTGCTGGGGCAAAAGCTGCCCAGCCCTGGCTCCCCAGCGCTCCCCAGCAGCGGTGAGGGGCGTCCCGCCTGACGGGCACCGGCGTCCTCCCCGCAGGGGAGATGGATTTGCGAGGAAGACGGGTTTGCGGGAGCCGGGATCCCCCATCCAGCGGCACCAGCGAGGCTCTGGGAAGGGGTCAGTGGGGATGGGCGAGTGCCTGAGCCCCCGCACCGCCAGGATGGGCAGTGCCGGGTCCCCGCTTTGCGCAGCGCCCCGCGCACCGGGCATTCGGAAGGCGGAAATCCCCGGTGGAAGAGGCGTGGGAGGGAAAAGGGAAGGGCCCAGGGCAGTCAGCTGGTGCTCAGCTCGGCTCGGCTCAGCACGGCTGGTTCGGCACGGCTCGGGCACGATGAAGCCGCGAGGGTGAGTGGTGGCCGCGGGGGAAGGGTCGCTGGTCCCGCTCTGTGGGCGCGGGGGGACACGGCGGCCGCTTCCCGGGCAGGGATGCGCATCCCCCTTGAGGAAACGCGAGTTTTGCTGCTGCAGCGGGCAGGGAAAGCGCCGGAGGGGGCTGGGCTGCTTAACTGGAGTCAGGGGCGACCCTCGGGCCCGGGACAGGCTGCGGAGCAGGTCCCGTCTGCCGGCAGCGCTCCCCGAGCCGGGGTGGGGGCAGCCGGGTGTTTCCAGAGTCCCCATCAGCCCGGGCAGGGATCCCCTGTCCGTCCGCGGCCATCGAGGGCTCCAGGCAATTAACGGGCCTTTTATGGATATTTTCAGCGGAAGGGTTGCGATGGGACATGACTCACGTGGGGTTTACTGCCCAGGGTAGCGCTGCTTTGCAGCAGGTGTTAGGAAAGCTCCGCAGGTGACCTGTTTAGGGCATCTGCTGGTGCGAGAAAAGCCGTGTCGCCACAAGGTCAGGGGACAAAGTGGGTCTCAGCAGTGGAGCAAAGACCCCAAAGTTGTTATTGCAAGCATCGGGATATCCCTTGCCTGGCTAGAGTGCGTCACATCAGCAACATCCCATGGCTCTAAGATGAGTAGTGATGAAAGAGTTGAGATGCCAGTAGGAAGAATCATCTCACCCAGCAAGAATGTATGAAAGGGGAAGTGCAACTTTCTCCTGTTTCACATGGCATTTTAAAAAACTTGCAGAAGAGGAAGGTGTGGGAAAGAATTGAAAAAGTAAGAAAATTAAAATATTTTTTAAAAATTAGTAGAGTAAGAACCTAAGAAGGTAGTGCAGCTATGCCAGCACTTAATTTAAGCTCACTGCTAGTGTGATGGACATAGGAGCTGAGCGCATGTAGAGGGCAAAAGGGAGGTTTCTCTGCAGGCAGAGCATTTCTCCCTTTTTCAATAGAAGCTTGGAATTAAAGCTATTTCAGGGGAACATCGTGGGTTGACATTGCCCCCACAAAACCAGAGCTGCAACCTCCTACAAGTAGGAGGATGAGGCATCTCTGGATCTGTCCAACCTTGACTGTGGCATCACTTATTAAAATAAGAAATTAAGATCTACTTTGTATACATACATATGAGAATCAGTTCTGGCTGAATATCTAAATGTTTGTTGGCATTAGGAAATGCCTATCACGGGAAATTCCCTAGAGAGTCCCATAAAGATCAGTCAGTTATTGTTTTCATTCAATTCAAATGAGTTGCTATATCCAGAGCTTCTAACTTGGGTGGGGAATAATAAAACAAACACAGGCATGGGATTAAGAAAGATTAAGAACTACATGAGCTGAGCTTGACAAGACAGACCTCTACAAGCCTGGCACAAAAGTGATGACTCCTGTACAGTATAAAAAATACAACAGGAGTAAAATACAAATCCCCGTGTAAAAGCCACTGTCAGAGAGAGAACAGAATGTTTAGGTGTGCTTCCTTGGGAGACTTCCTTTGAGACTGATTGCAGATTTTCTGAAGTAATAGAGCAGAAATTTTCCACTCTGGGCATCCACTTAAACTTTTCAAGCCTCATCTATTAAATCATTTCAAAGGACACAGAAAAAGAAAATAAAGTGTTTTCTTTATACAAAAAGTAATACAATTCAGACTGGTTCTCCCCTGAAGTTTCTCTAGCTCAGTTTCTGGAAATGGGGCTTCAAGCAGAGGTAGATTTTGTGTCAGGAATGTCTTCTGCTTTCTTCACGGGAAGCTGAATATGTTTGGAACGATGATAATGTTCGTGGGGGTCAGGTGAGAATTAGAGACACTCCTCCGCAGCAGAGGAGCCCCAGGTTGTGGCCAGGCAGGTGGTAGGAGTAAAGCTGGGCAGAAGCAAAGCTGTGCCTGGGAAGGGATGTATGAATCCCTATGCCTGGCTGGACAAAGGAGCAGAAGCTGTGGGGAAAGGGCAGGAAGCCTGGAAGAGAGGGGATTTTGTAAAGCACAGCAAGGTGAGAAATGGCTGCTTAGGTAAGGGCTTGGAACGAGGAGGGCCGGGCAGGACAAGGTTGGTTTGGAGGGAAGGCAGCTCCTAGTCTGGGTGGGAGACTCTGGAGCTCCATCCTGGGTGGACATGGCCTGCTGGGAGCAGCCGTCCCCTTTTCCCCAGCCCTGGTCTCAGTGCTGGGCCTGGCTGAGGGCTGAGAACACCGGGGGAAGGAGCCAGCTGTACCCAGGCAGTGTGGCCTCACAGCCCTGCCTGCTTGCCAAAGGCGAGCTGGGTACGCTGGTGACAGGCCAGTGCTGCTGTCACTCCGCCCATCAGCTCAGCTTTGCAACCTTATTGCACCTGGGGCAGTATCAAGGTGGGCAACTGCAGCCACACAGTTCTCATTCCAAAAACTTTCCATCATCATTCCTTCCTTTCCCTTCCTACAGCAGTCCGGAGGAAGGAGAGCACAATGTGTAACTGGGTGTGGTGGCGAAAGGCTATTTAAAGTAACTCACAGGGAAGTGCTGTCCATTTATCTCCCTTAAACCCCTGTGGGATGAGAGTTAAATCACTTGGCCTTTACAGATAGGTTAAACTGGGTTTTCCTATGGCATCCTTTCCTTTGGGGAAACTCCTGCACAGATTTGCCCCTCCAAGTAATCAAACACACCAAATTCCTTCCAGCAAAAACCTTTGCACAGCTCTCCACTATCAGCAGGTTTCCTGTTTACACATTTTTACTGAGTGCATAAGCTGGTGGGCAGCATGGTCAGCTGCTATTTGTCCTTTAACCAGATAAAACCATAACTCCTTGAGTTTCAGCAAAAGATTGGAGAACTTGGGTTTTGACCTGTGCAGCCACTGTCCTTCCCAGTGACCCAGACAGGCTCCAGAGCCTGTTTGTCCAGCAAGCCAATTGATTCTTTCACAAGAGAAGACAGGCACAACACCAGCTTCATGCCCTCTTCCAATATTAGCACATTTTACTGCTATTTGTGGCCTTGGCCACCAAACCACTGCTGAGTTGTATAAACAGAAGTTTGCAGCTGTCAAAAATGCAAATACTTAATGGGGCATTACACGGGAGCAGTACCTAATTTACCTACTTCTGCCACTATATTAAAACATTCAATATAGGGTTTATTGCTTATTTAAACAACAGAGATGCAAAGTCAGTTGTAACACTTGTTTGCTTTTCATTTTAGGTACGGATTTCTGTTACTGCTCCTTCATATCCTGAAAGCTGGTAAGTTCAGAAAAACTCAGTTAAAAATTAAACTGCCTTCCCTTTAATATGTTTGGCCAAACACACAAAGTAGTTGTAAAATGAACAATACAAACATCTGTGTGTTTTCTACAAGATACTGAAGAATTTCTCAGTGTGAAATGTTTCTCTGACATGCATCAGGGAAAGAAGAAACAATTTCTATCAATTTTGCTGTGGAGAACAGCAAGGGACCTTATGGATGCTCTTGCTCAGATTGCTTTGCTTGCTTCAGAGACATCCCTGCGTACTTATCTCTGTCAACAAAAGGCCTTAAAAGTGGATTAATGATAGCTGCTGATAAGCAGATCTAACATGCCTGTATACTCAAGACTAGAATTATACATCATGGTATCGAGTAGCCAATATTAGTAATTTTACTACTACTTACTAGTAGTAGTAGTAAATTTACTACTACTACTAATAATAATTTTACTACAGTTCTAAAATATCCCTTGCAAAACAAAGGTAGATTTAAATAGCATCACCTGATGATATTTAAATGTTTTTAGAGTTCTCTCCTCTGTTCTTGCTTAATCACCGAGAAGGACCTCAATAAAGTCACCAAGGAAACTCCCTGGCCCCAATATCAGGACAAACTGTACCAGATTCAGTCTCAATAGATGCTGGCTGGTCTGTTTCTGGCCAGTGATGGGGGTGCACCCATTTTGCCAGGGCATTACTTTTCCTACTGTTTCAAGAGGTTTCCCAAAGTCTGAGCCGAGGAATTGTGTTGTAGTTCAAGCCTGTTACTTCCAGTCCCACCCCGCAGAGTTTAAGTGCCCGGTAAACATCCTGCCTTTCTCCCTGCAAGTGTGTCTGCCTCAGTAGTGTTTTTAGACCAGGGTGCCCAACTCAGATGAGCTATTTCTGAGTCCAGTGCACCCTCACAAAGACAGGTCCCCCTTTAACATTGTCGCCTCCCTCCCACCTCACCATGCACTGTTTCCACATTTCCAAACCTTCACTCCTGTCATCTTCCTTTCCCTAAATCATCTGCCCACATACTCCCTTCCCCTAGCTGTAATCTCTCTCATCCAGCCCCATGCCTGGCCCCCTCTTGTCCCCCCAGCCTGACACTTACAACACATTTACAACTGCTTTGGTGCCACCAACCAGTTGCACCAGCGAGGTTTTGGCTGCTGGGCTGGAGGTGATGGATCCTCAGCAGGGAGGCTGTGGGCAGAGCTGCCCAGCCCTGTGGGACTCGCTGACCTGTGCTTTCTGCATCACCTGTCAGCCACCTCATGCCTTTGCCTTGCTCACCAGGAGCAGAAGCTGCCTTTCTCACATCTGAAAGGCAGGAAAAGTGTTCTGAAAGCCAGATATGGTCATGACTTTACCTCACGTGACCCTCAAGATGTAAATGTCTAATGAATGTGTCACTGGAGGTATCTGGGCATGCTGGTTTGCCAGCTGTGTGTATTTGTTGAGAGGGTGTCACCAACAGTAGCAGTAAAATGTGGTTGCTTTGTCATGCCGGCTTTGAGAAACACTGCTTTTACTCCCCTTCTTAATGATGTGGGTCTCAAAATAATGGCAGCACTCTTTCTTATCAATGTTTCCACTTCTTGTGATTTAAGTGGAGTTATTTGGCATTTTTCTTAATTAAAAAAAAAAAAAGAAGTGATTATTAAAGCATGTGTCTGTAGTCAGTGGGCAAAGTGAAATGTAGGTATCCATGGGGCTGGGAATGATTAAGACTGGTTGGCCCTCAGAGAAAAGGTCCCTTTGGACAATGCACAGACAAATGGACGTGGAGAGAATTAGCCATTGGCAATTTGGGGGGGTAGGAATGACTATGAAGTGAGCACACTCACCCACCTGCTATAAAACTAATACTGGAGTCTATCTGTGGCAGAATGTACTTGAAAATAATTACTTTTTTCCCCATATAACCTCCCTTTTCTCTCTCTCTCTCTCTCTCTTTTAATCTTGTAGTTATTGCGCTAGAGAAGAAGAACATCATCAGTAAGCTTGGAGACAACGCCACACTAAGTTGCATTTACAACGAAAGAGACTTGCAATTAAAAAATCTACGGGTATATTGGCAAATAGCTGATGATGATCAAGGAAAGTGTTCAGTTGTACATGCACTGATCTCTGGCCAAGACAATAACAGTAATCAGTGTATTCACTTTAAAGACAGGACTCAATTATTCTGGGATAGGTTGGAAAATGGTGATTTTTCTCTGCTATTACTAAATGTCAGCCAGAGTGATGGACATACATACAAATGTGTAGTACAGGAGAAAACTGAATATCCCCAAGTGATTTACCAGGCAGAAGTGGTTCTCAGTTTAGCAGGTAAGATCTTGTGTTGCTTTGCCCAAATTCTCATTTCCTCTTTTCAAATTCGTGCTATTTCAATGCTGTATTTAAGCACACCTTTAACTTTGAAACAGACTCCTGCCCTTCACTGAGATGAGGTCTGCTTAATTTAAATGTTACAGACAGGGAATGTATACCTTGGAGAATACATGTAACAAGTGTTTACCCAGTGTCTGTTTCTTTTCTTCTTGTTTCTCTCGGATATGAGGGCTCTTGCATGTGACTGGGTGACAGCAGCTTAAGTTGGTCCTTTCTACCTTTGGGTTTGGCTTTAACCTTCTGCCTTCCCACTGATCCTCTCAGCTCTCTGGCTTACAGACCAAACCTGCAGGTGTTTCCCTTTCAAGTCATGAGGGTGGTGTGAAATCCAGCAGTTTGGCTTCAGAATCCATCTCAAAATTTTGCCTTTCCAGTATGTTTCAAAACGTCAATGACTATTTCTTTTTCCTCTTGCTCTCCAGCGAGTTACAGCCAACCCATACTCAGTGGACCAATAAGAAACAGTAGCAGCACTGGAGAGGAGGTGACTTTCAGCTGCAGGTCTGGCAATGGATACCCAAGGCCCAAAGTTTACTGGATCAATAAAGTGAACAACAGTCTCCTGTCTCCATCCAAGCTAGACATCACACCCCACAGCGATGGCACTTTCAGCGTTTTTAGCACACTGAAGGTGAAAGCCACTTCTAACATGCAAATAGAGTGCTCCATAGAAAATGAGATGCTGCAGGAGAATCTATCAGCCAACTGTAAGTCCCTTCATGCTGCCTCACGTTTTCCAAATGGCAGGAGCATCAACCAGTGCGTCTCTCTAGATGTGCATTAACGAGGGCTATGCATTAATTCAGTAGTTCCAAAAAGTGCTGAGAAGATCTCAGGCTTTGTTTCAAGCTCTAGTTATGCTTAGCCATGGACTTGATGTTTAATTCTTCCACATTGAAGTGAATACCCCATCAAGTGTATTATTACAAAAGCACTGAGAAGCTCTTGCATCTGAGGCAGTCACTGGGCTTTACCCTTTAGTTCCTCAGGAACATGATGGTTTGGGGAATCAGGTTGTTTTTTAGGGGCCACCATACAGCAGATCCATGATTTCTGACCCCCTACCCAATGGCCTTGCAACACTCACATTTGCTTTTTACTCTGCCCAGTTTCCAAGTTAAGTTTTCAGTCTCCAAAACTCCATTTAATACAGTGCACGACTTAAACTAGGTCTGCAGCAAATGGGCAGTATGAGCTCAATAGAACAATGTACCTAACAGCACAAGTATAATATGCTAGTTATTGCTGATGTGATGATTAATAGTAAAAGTAAGTATTTAGTCACTCAACTCTTCACAAAACCAGAAAGTTACTTAAAAAAAAAAGCTATTAAGAAGTTATAGTTACAGTACAACTGCTGCAGTTCATTATTTCCAAAAAGCTGTGTAGAAAATCTGTCTGGAGTGGGAAGGCTGATCTGGAGGTGGCTGTTTGATCTCGTTGCTCTCCTGGTCCTGCCTCCAGCCACACCTTTCTCTCACAGGTCTCTGCACCCTGGTGCAAGGAGGTTTGAATGTTTCCATAACTGTAGCTGGATACCCACAGTTAATTTACCTGAACACCCCAAACACTGATTCCATGAAAGTAGGCAAATGATATAAACTATTTCCAGGAATAAAAATTGAACCCATGAGCAGAAGTTGCACAGTAGAGTGTTTATGAGATAATACACCATGCTGTCATCTCAAATTAAAGGAAAACTAAGTAACCTCATCATTAGTTTCCTATTGGCATTCTGTCATATTGTCTTCTGAGGGAAAAGACCTTCATATTACTATTTTTTTGGTGTTTTTTTAAAGTCCCACAATCACACTTGAAAGAGTAAGAGATGTGATTTGAAACCTTAAGTTTGCAGCAATGAATGAAGAAGATTCTTCACTAACTTCAGGGGAAACAGGTTTTCACCCATCTTTCTGAATACCATCAGATTTATATTATAGATTCTGTATAGATTTATTTTCAGCTGAGTCTAGATACAAGCCCAAAAATACAGTCTCTCAAAGCTGTAAGGAAAGGAGAAAAAGGATAGATGCAATATGATGACACAGAAGCATAAACTGGTTTTTAGACATAATTAGTTGGAGATGTGTCTTGTTCAGAAGGAATCACCAGAATCACAGTGATATGAACAGCACAAATCTTTAGTCCTTCAGAATTTTTTTATGCATGTCAAACGTGGTGAAATATTTGCCTGGTATGAAATGCGAAAATTTACACCTTATTACGCTCTTTTGTATTTTATTCTAGACACGCAGCAGAAGCGAAGCAATGGTTCTGGCACAGAAAGTGACAAAAACCTAGAAAAAAAAGGACGAGGTGCTCAAGCAGCTGGCATCATTGCCATTGTCATTCTGATAGGTCTTCTAACTGTTTTAATCTTCTGGCTGTGGAGAAGGAGGTCCTCTAATCTAGTGTCCTACACAGGTAATGAGACACTTCATTTGCATGACCAAATTTTAAGAATTCTTTTTCACTTGCCAAAATACTTAATATTATCCAGCAGGAAGAGATAAACTATGACTAAGCTGCCTGCACACGGCAGCAGGAAATCACGCCATTATCAAAAACTTGGGGTGCCCTAGGGAGGAAATGTAGTGCCCCAAGATATGTTATTCTTTATGGTTTTTTTCCTCCTGTGTCTGAGCCTCACAGGAAGTAATTTCTGGATGTGAGAGTAACTCGGACTTTGTGCCTGCTCAGGCCATGGTGTGTCAGCTGTGATCCCTGCAGGCTCTTTCTGGACAGATGGCATGAAGCAGGACTGGGGTCAGTAGCTCGCTCAGCTGAGCACAGTTTGAAGCAGAAATCAGAGCATAATTCAGTCCTGAGAGCTTTAGAGTCACTGGCTGGATGATGAAGGGTCAGGATCCCACTGGGATCAAGCAGAAATGTAGCTTGTCTCACTGTCACACATGTACCCTCGTGTAGCTGGATTTGCCCACATGTGTGACTCTAAAAAAGCTCTAAAAGACATCTTGTGAGCCAGACTGAGTCTGCCAATGTAGCTGAGTACTTGCTGTAAGAGACTTTGCAGCTATCCAGGAGCTAATGTCTAAGGGAGCAGGGACAACCACACTTTTCATGGACAAGGACAATCCATGTTTTCAGTCCGTGCCCTCTTCCTTAATGCCAGCAAGCCTGGGTGCCGCAGAAAACATCAGGGGAAAGCAGGGTGGTGATCTTGTCCAGGATCTGCAGCAGCTCTTGTAGAAGTCATGTCCTTCCTTCAGAAACAACCCAAGAGTGAGGCAGGGCTTTGTCCCAAAACAGGGAGCAAGGCAATCACTTCAATGCCAAAATCTCTCCTTCCTGAAATGGCAGCCTAGGTTGTAAGCAAATAGAGCATGGACTGAGTTTTGCTGTTCAAGGAGCATTTAGCACATTGAACCCTCAGCTTTAGTGGATGTTGCTTAATATTAATCTCATTTGTCTGAAGACTGTGGTTATCTATCCTACATGCTGAAACCCCTGAATTTGTTTCAACAGATGTCCAACCAAGAGAAGACCAAGGAGGACTCAACTGTAAGTATTAAAAATATTTTATTTGTCTCAAGTGACTTAACTTCATAGCTTCAGGACTCAAGTTCAGCACAAGCCTTTAGATTAGACTTGCTGGATGATACAAACTGAAGCATTTTTTGGGCACTACATCCTAGAAGGTCTTGCTTCATGTCTGTGAACCTGAGCCTATACACACCCAATTAAAAAAACCCCTCTCCTTTCCCCAGAAAAAAACATGCTGTTCAGACCTTCACCATGTTCATATTTTTATAAGCAATAATGCAGTATTGCAGGTCAGCTGGTTTACAAATTCATTTATTATTTATAGTAGGGGAAAAATGAAAATTGGGTGAAAAAAATGAAGACAGATTTGGAAAAACAAACTCAGCACAGGGGACTTGCAAGAGTACAGAGAGGGTGAAATATCTGCCTAGTTTAGATCTCATTTGGTAGTTTCTACTGAAGCAAATGACTGTTGCCTGTGTGTCTCTGCAGAACAGGCAGAAAATACTGTGGTTTCACCAAAACTGTAATAGTTAAAGAATAGTTTGCTGTAGCAGATGCTGTGAATGTACCCAATTCATAGTATCAAGCAGAGGCAAAATAACCCTTAAATTAAAAAACTTTTTCTGGAACTTCTTTAGCAGTCATGGAAACTGGGTTAATGGTCGGTTATTTTCCAGACTGCAGCCTGATCCGCAACATTTGTGTTTGCTAAACATCAGCAGGCATTGCACTCTCTCCTGCAGAGCATAATCTGTGGAAGAGGATGGATTTTCTCCTTAAAATAAAGAAACATTTTCTCCTTTTGTTCCTGTGAACTGCATTAATGTAACACAAGCAGTTCATTTAAGGTCAACTTTTTCTTCTCCAGACTTACTTACACCCTTCTTGATTAGATTCCTGGACTTAGCTTGTAAGTAAATAATCTGTGACATAAATAAGAGTAAATATTTATCTTGTGTTGAAGGCTGCTGTAGCATGATTTGTTCACGAAGAACAAAGCAAAACCTTCCACACAACTGTCTTTTCCTTGTCATTTCTCCACACTACTTGTGGAAGAGGACGTGGGACAGCAGCTTTGGTGGCTCACTGATGACAAAAGCTGTCCCACCTCTGAGGGCCATCTTTTGGGCATCCCAATTTAAGGGCAGCTTGGACCAATACCAGAGAAATGAGAATGATGCAGGGAATGTGATCTCTGGTGAGAGATGGGTTATGTCTGTTTAGGCTGGAGAAGGCCAGGCTGATTAAGGACACAGTAACAACTCTCTTCAGAGTGTCTTTAGACAGGATGGGACAAGTTGTTTATTGTGCTAACCCAGCTGACACTGCACTTAAGGCACAACAGACTTAACAAAGGAGATTTAAGCTAGATGTTAGAAAAAAAAGTCTAAGGGTAATGATAGTTGAGCACTGAGGCAGAGAGTTTGGCCCACTATCAAGTCTCCATCAGTTCAGGTTTGTTGCTTTGTTTTTTTCTTAACAGAAAATCTGTCAGATATTATTTAGAAATAAAGCTGGTACTACTTTGGTACAAAAGATGGGCTCTAGAAGAAATTCCAGCCTCATTCAATCATCATTTGGTATTTTCAAGCCAGTTGTATGTGGTGGATGGGGGTAAGGCACTGGGGAGGTGCTCCCAGGGGGATGGTCTGCCACAGCATTTTGCTTTTCAATACTGCTGTAAATGTACTTCTCCTTCTGGCACCTTATGAAGAAGGTCAGATTGTTTCATGGGCAGTGAAAATCCTGAATACTGCAAACCAGAATGAGGTTACTGAAACTAACTTTGCTGTTAGAAAGGCAAAAAACAAGTTTGGAAATGGTGAGGAAGGCAGGCAGTAAAGAAGAGTAACTCCATCCTGGTGGGGCTGGTCTCTCCAGACACCCATTCTAGTCAGTGGGGCAGGATGCTCTGGTGAGGAGAAATTCAGAGCTGGAGCAATTCTGGACTACTTTCTGAAGGAACCCCTTCATTTCCTCAGAGAAGCCTGGGGAAGCTGTTTTCCCTTGGCCACAGATGGGCTTTGTGCACCTCATTCTCTGAAATAGTTTAAAATGAACCCAAGGTGACACTGACATCCCTTCACAAGGGAGGGGGATGTTAACAGGAGACCACTTTTTCCATTTCCACAGAGAGGCACTTCCAGACTGTGGCATGAGGGCAGAAAGCCCCCGGTGTCTTGGGTATCCAGGCAGGACTTCTCCCCAGTCAGTTCTCTCTCAGCACCATGAATATGTCTTTTCCTTAGCTTTGCAGCTTGTTCCACTGGTTATGTAGGAAAAACAATGCTAGGAATGATTATTTCTGGGGATGTTTTTTGTCTATTTTTTTTTTATAAAAAGAAGTTATTTTGTTTTTACAGCACCTGCCTAAATGGAAGGTCTGCCAACAATTTGGGCAGCTGGAGATGTGTCAAGAGAAGCATCATTCTCTCAGTGGCAGCATTGTTTGTAATACAAGTGACAGATTTCTGCCAAGAGAGATGGCGAAAAGAAAAAAAAATAAGCTTCTAGAACACAAGGGACAGAAAAATCTGGTGGATTTTTGTTCCAGCCACTGACTGTGTCCACAGAACAGCTGTGTCACCACTCCAGCTCAGCATTTTGGACAGTCCTCCGTGATTGTCAGTGATTTGGGCACCTGCACTGGGGGAAGCAGAAAGCCTGGGACTCAGCTACTCTGTGCCAGACCACTGGAAGTCGGTGACTGTCCAGTCTCTCATCATCATCCTCAAGGACTTTGTCAGGAGCAGAAGCAGCCACATTTCAGGAGCCTGGGACGTTCTTGCTGTCACCTTACCCTGAGGATGGCTGCATGTGGAGAAAGGCAGCTAAAACAAAGAAAGAAAACTGAAGGACTCTGCAAAGTGAGATTTGTGACCTTTTCCCTGTTTCTCTCTTAGAGTACAATCCTTCCATTGTCTGTTTTCACCAGCTTCATGTTACTGTGTACAGAACCAGGCAGAACACTTTGACCCAGTCCTCCAAAAACAGGAGTTGCTCTAATGGGGTTAAGTACTGAATGTGTTAACATAAGGGAAGAAGGTACCTTCTTTAAATGCACTTGATAGCAACATTTTGGTTTTTACCAAATATTCCACCAAAAAGGGGACTTCCACTTTCGACAGGAGCCAGCTGTGAGAAAAAACAGGCTGTGGAAATCTGACCAATTAAAAACAGTGCTCTCCGCTATGTTAATGTCAGGTTACCTGGACTTACCCTTTTCAGGATGGAACAAAAACTGTGGTTGAGGTCTGCTTGATTCAACTGAATCTTTATTTAAGCACTTTCCCGTGGCTTCTGGGGAGGATTTTAAACGGAAGGTTTTAAACTGAACTTGTGCTTGTGTCTCATCCTTACACCCACCCGACAAAACAAAACAAAAAAGGAAAGGTACAAACTCCATCAGTGTGTTGTGTCCATGACTGTCCAGAAAGCCAAGAACTGCAGTTTCCATGTGCCAGTGCATGTGCCTTGCTGTTTCAGCCCCACGTCAGCCCAACTGACTGGTTGAAAATAGCAAAGCAGTAAACTTTGCTGATGATACGAAATTTTGAAGGAGGAGGAATTTTTACTAGCTCTCTTGCCCAGATGGGACAGTTTCCCCATCTTGTCACGGTGGGGGATGGAGGTTATTATTTTAAACTGAGCTCTGGAAACACTTGACCTCTCCTGCACCAGTGGCAGAGTAAAATTAATGATTTTTGTGAATAACTCATAGCCTTGTTTGTTCTTGCTCTGTGTGAGAGGCACTCCAGTATCAACTCTGAGCTCAGACACTGATTTTTCGTATCAAGATCAGCTTTTGAGTCCCAGCCAAGTGAAAATTTTGTTGTCCTCACACCACATGGAACCCAGAACCATTTGGCAGTAGTGCAGCAGTTATCTTTTGTCAATGCAATACCCCCAGGGAGGCTTCTAGCTGAGTAGCTGTGCTTCTCTCATGTCCATGAATCCAGATATTAGATATTTTCTGAGTCCAGATCTAGTCTTAAGTGAACCCTAAAGGGAACTTGCTTGAGGAAAGCTTACAGACACCTCAAAAATGTGAACAACATCTGTGTAGATGTGCAGGGTAACAGTTTTCTAGTGGTTCAGTAAAAAGTCCTGCAGACATTTCCTCCTTATCTGTCACATGAAGCTGTTTTGTGCAGCCTCTGGTGCTGCTGTACCTGACAGAAGCCTTCTCAGTAAAGAGTTTCCACTTTTATATTCTGCGACTGTAATGGTTCAGAGATGTAAGAAGTGACCTAGCAGTCACTCTGCAATATGTTATTAAAACTACTCTGGACCGGTTGGAGTTTCTTACTTCTGGGGTACTTTATGGATACACCTAAATACAAAAGCCTTTTCTTGCAAACTCTGTGCTTTCATTTAGCTTAGGGTTCCAGCTATTCTTGGAGCTAAGTAAATCCTAGATGACAGTTGGTTGTTACCATTCAAAGGACTTGGGAATTCTGTAATAACAGAGTTTCTGTCTTCACGTGCCATGTTTATATTTTAAATAAAATCTATTCATTCTTCTGGATGTTTGAGTAAACCTATTAACACACAGAGACGGGTCAATCCAAGCCATTGCCCCCACCCAAAGTGGGTTTTACTTTCAGCCACATCCCTCAGTGCTCCTTTTCAAAGCCCTCAGATAAGGGGAGACA
>QWTY01017771.1:0-10052 GCA_008033365.1 Pseudorectes ferrugineus | reverse complement strand
TTTTTTTTTTTTTTGGTTTTAATTGTTTTAAAAAGCTTTAGCGAAAAGGGGGAGAGAGAAAAAAAAAAAATCCATCCTCCTTCTTTGGCACATCTTTAACCTTTAAGTACCTCTGGAAAAAAATGTTTAAAATATATTATACATTTTTAAAGAGGGTGCGTTTGACAGGTCAGTCTCAAACCTCTCTTTCCTTGCGCTGTGTTGGAATAAGACAATTTTGCAGCTTGGATTTTTTTGACAGTTAAATTGCAATGTAGGCAGAGGGTGGAATAGGGATCCTGTCTCTTTAACTCTCTAACTAGACAAAGACTTTTCCCCTCTGAGAGCTGAGCCCGGGATCAGAACTGTCAGATGATCTCGTAGCACTTGGGAGAGTTTGCAAAGTCATAATTATATCTTTTAACCTGTCTTGCTCTTTGCAAAAGAAAGGTCCTATTATATTGAAATGAGATTATTAGCCATCAAATACTTTCTTTCTTGGGATTCTTCTTTCCTTAAAAAAAAAAAAAAAATATATATATATATATAAAAAATTCAAATACCTTAACTACTTTGCAATTGAATTTTTATAAGATTTACTTTTCGCTAAATAAGTGTTCGGGAGCGGCTGGGTTTTTTGGAAGTGTTTTTAAAAGGGTGTTTTCAATATGCAGATGCAAAAAAAAAATCAGACTACATGTCTGAAATGTCACCTGGATAATTAAAGGAAGGTAAAGTTTCAGAGCTCAGTTCAGGTTTTTTCCCTAACCCTGGTGCTTTTCCTCGTTTCAATGCCAAAAATATATTTTCCCCCGAAACCCAATCATTTCCAACCTTCCATTTTCTCTTTATTATTTTTTTTTTCCCTGTGTCTTTTCTTCCTGAAAAAAAAAATGAAAATGAAACCCCCAAATAACTGGAAAGGTTTTTTTTTTTAACCCCCACAATTAAAATCCCCGCACTGCAGTGTCAGTGTGGGCTGGAACAAAAGGTGACGAGTGCTTTAAAGAAATCGAGGTGTCACCAAAATCGAAGGAAAATCCCATCCCAAATTCAAGGAAGAGCCTCTTCAAGGAGCTCATCCCGTACCAGCTGGCACAACCCAGGCAAAATCTGGAATTTGGGATTAGGGAACAGCAGATATTTAGCACATTTTAAAATATCTGGCTGAATAAGGATTGAAAGAATATCAAATAATTGAAATCCATGGATAATCTGGGCCTGAGCCCAAGACCTCAGAAGCCAACGAGGATCCTCCACCTGCCCAGTGGCTCCAGCAGCCTTTGCTGGGAGGGACTGGTGGCTTTAATGGGGTGATCAAAGTGCTGCCATTCACGGCCCTATAACTCAAACTGTGGCACCCTGTCCCTTATGAAGTCTCTTTGCAGGGCTGGGTGATGTCGTGGCCATAAAAATCCACCCTGAGATCCCGTTCAGATCTAACAAAGGGCTCGTCCCTGGTGCAGACAAACTCCCAGGATGACAGGAGCTCACAATTGAATTTATAATTGAATTTGTGGGGGTTTTTAAGGCATTAAAAAATTCAATTTTTAAAAACCATTTTAAAATGCTCTGTAGGGTCCTGCAGGGGTTTCCAGCCACTTCACCGGTGTGAGTAGTTTAAGACAAGGGGAACTGTTACCATGAGTAAAGTTACTCACAGGTTATGTGTTTGCTGCTATCTGGCGTGTGTTTGGTGCACACATCAGTTTGTATTTTCTTTTTCTGTTGACCAAATTCTCCTTTTTTTTTAATTCCAATGCCTCAGAACAAAGCCCATCCTTTAACCCCTGATTAACCACAGAGATGTCTCCTCACGCACAGCCCCGCTGAGTGCCAGACCAACCCCACCCACCCCGTGTCACACCGGGCCCTGATCCAGAACCAAACCCACCTCAGGAAAGGGGATTTTTTTGATGGAAAAACCATTTTTTTCTGAGGAAAGTTTGGCATTCACTGAGCTGCACATCAGCACCTGCTGAATGTTCCAGAAACCCAGGCACCTGCTCGGGGCTTCTGTGTCTCCAGAGCTCCCTTGTGCTCCTTTGCTGTCGAAACCTCTCCCTGCCTTACCTGCTTTTAATACTCACAACCCTACTGCAAACTCAAAATTGATATTTTTCCCTGCTTTATAGAACAAAACCTTCAAGGAAATCACTGGACACTCTCAGCAGGTGTTCTCTGCCCCTCCAGCTTTTGGTTTCCTGCTGAAGCTGCAGCTCCGAGTTCAAGGTAGGAGCAAATCTCTGCTCTCACTCCAGCATTTTTGCCCTTCCATTTCTTTTCCAATGGGATGACTTTGGAGCAGAGAGTGGTGGATATTCATGGAGTGCCTGTCTGAGCTGCCTTTAATTGTCCCTGCGTGCTGGGGAGCCAGGAGACAAGAGCAGAGAGCGACTTCAACCTGCGTGCACTGCCAGTGGCCCCCTGACTCGCTGGAGCAGCTTCAGTTTACACCGCCGAGGATCTGACTTGGAATTTCAAGGCTTTCCAGTTGCTATCATAAATATCTCTTCTTTTTCTTGGCAATGAAGCGATCTAGAGAGTGGTTCCAAAAAATTAAAAGAAGCTGTTGGCAGATGTGTCTATTAGTTTGAGCTGGAGGGTTTTGGCTTTTTTGGAGGCTTGAGCTCAGACGTGGGGTAGCCTGGAGGCTTCTGGACGTCCACAGTAGCTTTACCTTTGGCTGGGCTGTTGTTCCTGGAGGAATGTGCTTTGTTGAGGTGTAGGAGAGGTTTAAATGAGAGATCTGGGAAATAGGGAATGGAAGGAACTCCAAAGCTGCCCCTTGTCTCGCTGATGACCCCGGTGAATCCCTAAATCCCAGGGATGGATGTGTGAATCAGGCCAGGTAAGCATGAGGTGATGTCCAACTTTAAAACACTAAAACCAGCACCTCTCCCAAAAGTAGATTCCTGTAGAAAACGCTCTCAGCCTCCCAGGAGCAGAATTCCTCGGAGGGGCTGTGCTCGGGAATCCCGGCAGAGCCGGGCCTGTCGCTGCCGTGGCCGGGGCGCGGGGCTGGCGCCGCTGTGGGTGTGGGTGTAAACACGAGCCAGGAGTGCCAAAACGAGCCAGGTGTGCCAACCCCAGCGTGCCCCGGGTGTGCCAAGCCCGGCGTGCCCCGGGTGTGCCAACCCCGGCGTGCCCCGGGTGTGCCAACCCCAGCGTGCCCTGGCTGTGCCGGGCTGGGGCCCCGCTCCCCCGCAGCCTCTCCGGAGCGATCCATGGCCTGCTCCCGGTTCCAGGGCATGTGGAACTTGCCGTGTTTGCTCTCCTCTGGCAGCCCTTGGAGGCCCTGGAGGGCTTCCTTGAAGCTGAGAGTGGCTTTGCAGAGCAGGGCTGGGGAAAAAAACGAGGAGAAACGAGGTCTTGGTTGGTGGAGCTCACCCCAGACGGACCCACGCGTGTCCTGCTGATCCTGTGTTCACACTCACCTACACAAATCAAGGTGAAAAGCTGGATAAATTCCCAATTGGAGCTGAAATTGCCTGGATTTTGTAATTTGGCCCCGGGACTCGTTCAGGAAAAACATCAAAGCCTTCTGCTCCATTACTGGTGCTGAGTTAAACTGGCTTTGGGGGCTCAGCTGACCACACTCCCTGGAAAGCAGAGCAGGGCAGGAATGCCCACGTCCTGCTCTCTTGGGTTCTGGCAGCCAGGAACCAAAGCCACCAGGAGCTAAAATCCCACTGCTCCTTGTGGTGTCACCCTTCCTGACGGGAATCACTGGGTCTGTGGGAGCAGCAGCGTCAGTGAGGGGAGGAAGGACTTGCTGTGGGCATCATTCACCTTGCCAGGTCTCTGTGGTGGCCTGGGGGAGTTGGGGTGGGCCCAGAGAGCAGCGCAGGCAGGATTTGTGTTGGTGCAGCCTTTTGGGGCAATACCAGCTCCCCAAACTTTGCTAAGTGGAGCGTTTTTCCTAAAGCAGCTCCGCTTTTTGCTGCCAACAGAGTCCTATCACCTCCAGATACTCAGCACTTTCCAGGCTGGATCAATGGGCAATTGTTCCAGAAACACATGGAACTTCCCCAGCCTGCCTCTCTCCTTCTGTTGTCTTGTGTTTTCGTTGGGGTTTTTTTAACGTTTTATTTCAACCTTTAACAAAACCCCCAGAGATCCGAGCAAAAATAGCCCGAATAAGAAAACAAATTCTATCATAATTTTTCTCCAGGCCAGGGAAATAATTGCCCGGCGTGCTCTGCTCCTCCTTCCCAGCCCCAGGAAGGTTTTACGAGCTGGAGCAGCCGCTCTCTCAGGAGGTGCTTGAGAGGAAAAGGAGCCCACGAAGCCAGGGCCGTGTTTTCCATCTGCTGTTTCCCCATGGAAGCCAGGCCGTGGCTTGGCCCAGCTGAGCCCAGGCGGTGACAAACCCCTCAGATCAGCGTCAGGGAGCTGAGCTAACACCCAGCCCTGGTGTGGTGACCATTCCTGGGGACTGGACGCAGCTCGATCCCACATTTTGGGTTTACAGGCCCCGCACAATAATCACCTCTTAACTCCCCCTCCCTCCCTCCCTCCCTCCTCGGCTCTCGGCGCTGAGCAACAGCAGACGGGAGATTTCATGTGCCATAAATATTTAGATTGTGCCTGTGTGTTTATAACACTTGCTCGGGCTGGGACCGGAGCAGCTCACACTCAGCACCAACACCTGATGCCGGGGAAAGTTTTCCATCGCCTCACGGGGACCACGGAACGGCCCCGAGCCGGCCCCGCCGGGCACCGGGAGCTGAGCTTGTCCTTCCCCGTCCTCCTGCTGGAAAACAGCAACAAGGACAACTGGAGGGGGATTTCATGGAGCTGCTGCTCCAGAGGATCCCGGAAAAAAAGTTGTGTCTGGGATGGAATGGGGAATCTTTGCGGTGTTACCAAGGGAAACAGGTCCCCCGTGTGCCCCAGAGAGGTTCCAGGCCTCTCCAGCACAGAATCCCAGCCTGGTTTGGGTTGGAAGGGACCTTAAATCCCATCCCATTCCACCCTGCCATGGACAGAAACACCTTCCCAGCTTGCTCCAAGCCCCATCCAACCTGTCCCGTGGCATGGTTCCCCTTAAAAAGGTGGAATAACTAAAGCAGGAGGGTTTTAAGAGCGGGTTAGACCTCAGGAAGGGCATTAAAGGGGATTTTTGGGAGCACAGGAACAGCCCCAAAAGGTTCTAGGCCCTCTTCCGTAAGGGTCAGGCCAAGCTGTGCAGTGCTGGTGGCCCTGGCTGGATTGGACTGGGCAGACTGGGAGGCCCTGCAGGGCAGGCCCCGTGCTCAGCCCAGCGCTCTCCAGAGCACCGGGGCTCTGAAGTGTTATGGAATTTTTGGGGCTTTAACAAATGTGTTTTTACGAATGTTTCTTTAGGGGAAAATATTTTTTTTTTGTTTCTCTGCCTCTTTAGGACTTGCTGTGGAAGTGCAGCCAATAGTTGGAGCTTTGGCTCTTTTTTTCCCCCCGTCCTGTGCTTTTTTTCCCTCTCTTTTTGGGTTTTTTTTGGAGAAGAAATAAATCTCGGTTTTTAGTCCCTTCCCTTGCTCCTATTCCACCTACCTGCTGGGTTCTGTTCTGGGGATTTAGAAACAGGAAAAATGACTCCATGGCAAACTCGGGAAGGGTTTTCCTCCTTGGGCAGGAGGTTTGATATTTGTCTTTGCTCCAACCTTTTTCCTGGAGCCTTTAATGCTTATCATGGTCAGAGATAAGACATCACAAAAGATGGAGAATAGGGGATGCCCAGTTTGGTGATTGTTGGTTCCTCTTTACCACCGGTGGCAAATTTCAATTTTGGCGCAATGAGGACTGGAATGAAGAGGGGAAAAAACAGAGAAAAAGAGCGAGAAAACCCTTCCTCATCTTGTTTTAGAATCAGCAGATGGAAAGGAAACATAAACTCAATTTTATGTGGATTATAAGGCACCTATAAAGAGTCATATGAACTGAGACACTTGGCTCTGTTACCCTAATGATACCTATGGAACAATATGTGAAACCTATTACACTCTCCTGGCCGTGTGTGTGTGTATATATTTATATACACGGACAGGGAAGGAGCGAGAGAGACGAAATATGGGGCCTTTGTTTTTATTGGCTTCTGCGAAGAATAAATTACACAGCAAGGGCAAGGTTAAATTATTGTAAATGTCTGTATGAAAGGCATCACTTAATTATTAACAGTCTGCTACAAATAAAAGGTACAGATGCTAAAATGGCCTGACCTGCTGGACTGGGGGGGTTGGTTAAAGTTGGTGCTGAGGCCCACAGCTGACTCGTTCTGTCAGCCAGGCTGGAAAAAGAGGCAGGGTAAGGTTTCATTGCAGGGTGGATCCGAGCCCTCTTTCCCAGATGGCAAAGGAAGGCTTGGAAAATGGGGAAAATGGGGAAGGGGAAGGTGGGAGCACTCTGAAATCAAGGGGAGGAGGATGCTCAGAATCACCTGGATGGGGAAAAGATGGAGACTCCAAGAGTGTAACTCCCTGTAAATTCTGTCTTGCAGTCTCTCTCCCCTATGCCTTGCCCACAAAGGGCAAATCCACAGTGGATATGAGTTTCTTAAAGTGGGATTAGGAAACTCACCCCTGTCCCAGTTAGGAAAAGGTCAGAACCCCTTTAAAGAGGGGGCTGCGCCTGAGCAGTCTGCAAAAGGTAACTCATAGAGAAAACCATCCCAGCATGGAATTTCCGCAGGGAAACTTGGAGGCTGCACCAAGCTGGGAGGGGAAAAAAAAAAGTCTGAAACTCCACCGGTCTATAGGAATGAAAGAACTCTGTGGAAAGCTCTCCCTTGCACTCAGTCACCAAATTAAAGCTGCTTTTGGCAGGGAAGGAGCCGTGTCTGTGATTCCACGTTCAGCCTCGGGGCCAGATGGAATCCCCTGGAGCAGCTGGGCTCACCCCCTGCCCATTCCCACCCTCTCCTGCACGCTCCAGGCACTCCCTGGTGGAGCTGGAGCATCGTCTCTCAGCAAGAGACATCCAGCCTTGCTTTAAGATCCCAAAATCCTTCGGAATTTGCTGCCTCCCCCCTCGCTAAGCCCTTCCAAAGGCTCGATGTGCCAACACCACCGTTTGCTCGTGTGGAAAAAACAGGATGGCAAAGGAAACACTCAGTGTGAGCTTCATCCTGATGGATTTTAAAGCAGTTGGACACCTGAGGGGATGGGACAAAGAGGAGGAGGCCGGATAATCACTCTCCAGTGGTCCCTACACCCATGTGTAGATGCAGAGCATCCCCATTCCTGTCTTTGAACAGAGCTGTGTAAAGCCACATCAGGTTATTGCCCTGAGCTCTCACCTCCTGACTTCTGTAACAGAAGACACAACCCAAAAAATGCCAATTTCTTCTTCCATGTTACTGAAATTCCCATCAGTGGCTGTTTCTCTGCTTCCTGCTTCCTCTTCATCCCCTTGACTCCGGCTGCTCCCTGCAGGAACAGGCCTGGAGGCTCCTCAGTGCTCAGGTTTGTGCAGAAGGTGTTGAAGCAATCACCCCAGAAAAAGGGAATTTTGGTGTGGTTTCCCATCACTTCAGACTTCTGCATGAAGGTTTGGAAATGTGAGCCTCGAGCTGGGGAAATTTGAAGTCCAGGTGGAGACTGGTTGGACGGAATTAGTGACAGGTAAATTCTCTGCTCCACACGATTCCTCCCATCTCTGTTTTACCTTTGTGGGAGTCTGATGTTTTCCCACAAAGCCCTCGATGACAGCAGAGCAGGAAAACACTTAACCCACAGCTTCTTTGAGTCCTGGTGCTGGAGGAAAGAAGAGCAGAGGCTTTTCCCTGCTGCTGGCAGACAGGGATAGAATTCCTGCCGGGGAAAAGCTGCCTCCACAGGAGGTACATCTCGGAACAAGGGGGAAGCGTGTCGTGACCAGGCTCCAACAGTAGCACAGCCTGCTCCAGACCCCATGGGCTGCTGAGAATCCCTATCCCTCACATCTCACGGACGGCCTTGGCCCCTCTCCAAAGGCCCTTGGCAGCCGTTCAAGGCCTCGCAAGGTGCTGAACACGCCGACGTTCCTTTTGTCTCCGGCGTGTGTGTGTGTGTGTGTGGGGATGGATTACCCCAGCTTCCCTGCCGGAATGGGGCCGGGATTTGGCTGGAATCGTAGGGCAGAGCTGCAGGTGAAGGGTTTGTAAGGTGCCTTCACCTTGCGTGGGAGTTGCAGCTGTTTCTCCAGAGGTTCCTGGTGGGTGACCTCGGTTCCACTCGCGGCTGCGGGCAAAGCTCTGGCAAAGTGTCAGGAATGTTGATGAGATCAATCCCGAGCAGGACAGGGATGGAGATGTTGTTGGAAGCCCCTTTTGTGCAGCTGCTGAGTGCGAAGCGCTGGCGGTCACCGCTTGGGGCTGTAGCTGCAAAGGGGTCCTCGGTGGTCGAATGAACGGGGTGGGGGGGTTTTTGTTGCTGGGATTCAGTGGGAAGGGTCGGGAACAGCAGAACTGCCACCAGGAGCTGGGGGCGGGATGGGAAGGAGTCCTGGGAGTTCAGACCTTTCCAAAGGTGTGGGAGCGGGGCAGGAACAGGGGCTGCTCCACGAGTGTCCTGTTCCCACAGCCCCTTCTCCCACCCTGAGCCACGGCTGGGCTGAAACTCCTCGGGAGCAGCCAGGGGCTGTAAAACCCGGGATTTACACGAAGGGGAAAAAGTGACAGGGGGGAAAAGCCAGGCCGGCCCCACCCCGCAGGGTCCGACTGGAATGTGTTTGCTCTGGGGGGGAGCGGTGCCGGTGTTGGGTTTGTAACGTGAACCCTCTGCAAATACCTCCGGGGCAGACAGGTCCCTTTCGGGCTGTGTTTATTTAATAAAGAGCCAGTGAAGTAACTGCAATTTCATTGTCAATTTACTAATGCGTTACAGTTATGTTTCTGAACCTCATTGTTTGGGCTCAGGAGCTCGCAGTGCCTGGCCAAAACTTTCCTTTTTTCTCCCCCTTATTCCTCCCCTCGAGTGTAAAACACGTTTTATTATGACTAGAATGTCTTCTATTTATCAAAAACTGGGATTAAAACCCTTGACTCCCCCCTTCCACGCACATATCCAACTTGGCAGCAGGTCGGTGATTAACCTCCTGAAAGCCTCGCTTGCTCACTCTTTTTTTTTTTTTTTAAAAGTCTTTTTTTTTTATTTTTAAGAGAGGTAAAACCACGCACGTTTGCGCACACACTGACACATAACACACACACATTTTAAAAGTTCATCTGGGAAGAATACAATGGAAACTCCGGCTGGAAAAGCCACGGAGCTGTGCGTCTTTGTGGTCTGGGAAGTCTGACTACGGCCTCCTACTCTTTTGGATGGAAATCTGGGGTTTGAAACGAGATTGCACGTTCTCGATAATAATAATAATAAAACCCCCAACAACCACCCAGCTCTCCCCAATGGGGAGTGGAAAAGAGAAATAAGGTTTTTGGATGAAGAAGGGGAGAGGGTGGCAGAGCAGCTGCTGAGTTGTTTTGGGCTTGAGCCTCAGCAGGTCCTTCCTGCTGTGGGAAGGGGTGGAGAGTGGTGGGGCCGCTCTCAGCTGAGGTTTGGTCGATCCCCTGGTCCCACACAGGTTTATTTTCACCAAGGATCCCTGCAGGAGAGGACTTTCCCCCTCTCAAAGCCGTGGGAAGAGCCTTGGGTTCATCGAGTTTGACTTCAGGGCTGATGTGGTGCAGGGGGGATGTGGGAGCAGGGCGGGACACTTGGCTCCAGACAGGACACGGGGACCTTTTTGGGTTCCACCCAAGCGATGTTTTTGCTCTGCAACACTGAAAACTTCCCCATCCCACATTCCCAGGTCGTTTTGGGGACCAGCTCTACCTGTGGGTACCTCTGTATGTCCACGTTCCCATCAATAACAGGTGACATCCACAGGCAAAGCTCGGCCTGTTTGATTATTTGTCGAAGGATTTGGGGTTTCATTCTGCCCAGGACACTCCAGGTGCTGCTCCCCAGGACAGAGCTGTGCCAAGGCTGTGCCAAGGCTGTGCCAAGGCTGTGCCACTGGGATGATGGAGCTGCCCATGGATGTCTCAGGGTTGTTTGAGCTGGGTTTGCCTCTCCCTCTCAGGGTTGTTTGAGCCGGGTTTCTCTCTCCCTCTC
>QWTY01017770.1:0-10486 GCA_008033365.1 Pseudorectes ferrugineus | reverse complement strand
GGGGGGGACCGGGGTGGTGGCAGCAACGCAAACTGGGTGGGGCCGTGGAGGGGGAGAAGTGTGCTGGGCTGTTGGCTTTTCTTTTGAAACAAAAGAAAACAAAAGGGGGGTCGGGGCAAGTCACAGCGAGGCCGATGACTTCCAGCCGTGGTGTCAGTCAGTGTCCGTCCCTCTCGAGTGCTAGCGGTGAACATTCACTTCAAGGAGTCTTGCAAAACGCTTTGTTATCAACAGGGGGGTTCTTTTCCTTTTCCTTGTCCCGTTTTCTCGGATTCTCCCGTGGCTCCGGCACTTCCCTGCCCCCCTGGTTAGCTGTTCTCGCTCCACTCTGGCACCATCCCCACGCCGTGCACCGAGTGGTACTGGTGGGGCGACAGGGTTCGAGGCACGCCGTGGGAATACAGGAATTCCGCCGGCTGGAGGCTGCTGGGAGGGGACTGGATGCCCGTTTGAGGTCCACACTGCCTCACGATGGGCTGGTGAGAGCTTTGGTGCTGGAACATGCTGTGGGTGTCGGCGATTTGGGGCGACGTGTGGTTGGCCACGCTGCCCAGGCGGGGCATGAGCGGCCCCGAGGTGAAGTGGGCAGAGAAATGCTGGTAGGGTAACCTGTCCATGGGCTGCATGGCAGACACTGTGCAACTGCTGTACGAGGGCACGCTGGGCCACGTGTTACAGCTGATGTCCTCCAGGCTGGGCACGGGCTCCGTGGGCGGCGCCGAGCTGGCGTACATGCAGGCCTGGCGCTGCGCCGACTCAGTCCTGTACGACGTGTTCAGTCCCTGCTGCTGCGGGTAACTGGACCTGTAGAAAGGGTCCTCGTCTGCCGGAGAGGTTTCCATGTAGGGCTTCTTGTAGGGATGCTCGGTGGTGGAACATTCCTCATCTGTTGGGAGAGAAAAGTCCCGGTAGCCACCAAGGAGGACGTGCCCACGGCTGAGCCTCCCTCTCTGCTGTCCCGGTTGTACCGAGGACAATCCCACACTTCCCTCAGCGTAAATCCCCATCAGTTCCTTGGAACTGATCTCAGCCTACCCTGTGGAGAACAAGCCTTGCACTTGGCCCTCTCTGCTGGAGTGGGGAAGGGATTAGCCAGGAGCTCTGGGAGGAAAATCAAGGTGCCGGAGGGATCCTGAGGTTTATCTTGCTTGGTGATCCCCACACACACACACACACTCCCCATCTCCTTCCCGCTGCCACTTTCACCTGAGGAATAACATCTGCCTGTGACCTCTGCGCCTTCCAGGGTCCCCACTCCCGGCCAGGAGGCTCAGAGCTGGTGCTGTCAACTCAAATCCTTTACAACAAAACATTTCCAGGAGAAAAAGAGACAAAAATGGAGATCGCAATAAAAATCCTCCCAGGAGAGCACCAGCGATGGCACGGTTGGGACAATCAGATTTGGAGTTTGACAGCCCCAGCCTCCCACTGTGCCAAGGCAGCTGGGCACATAAATCCACACGGGGCTGTGGGCACATAAATCCACACAGGGCCGTGTGCTGCAGCCAAGGGGAACAAAGGAGAAAAGTAAATTTCACAGCTAGAAACAACAAGGCACATCTTGCAGAGCCCTTTGTTTCCTGCAGCATCCCAGGCCAGCAGAGGGAAGGAGATAAACAATTTAGGTGAAATCTCCAGGGTGAAGCCAAATGAATAAATGAATGTGCACTTATTTATTCATCCGCAGGGTCATCAAGTGAAACCCAGCTCCGCTGGAATGGATGGCAAAATTCCCAGGGACGAGCACTTCACCAAGAGATTTTAAGGACAGCGTGGCAAGGGAAGCCGAGCTTGTTCTGACACGGATTAACTTTGCTGCTGCTTCACAAACAAGATTTCTGGAGCAGGCAGGAAAAGATCGCACTTGGTTAGAGCCCTCCTGGCTGCACCCTTTTAACAGGGTCAGATTTGAAAGAAATTTGGAACAAGTTACCCTTTACAATTTTTTGAGCTGTAATTTTTTTCACCCCCAAAACACAAAGGAGATAAAAAAACCCAATTTCACAGAGAGGAGGATTGAGAGCATCTGCCCCACAAGATGTTGCTGCCAGGCTGCTCCGAGGGGAATGCTCGTGTCCCACCTTCAGGAGGGGCAGGTGGGCAGTGTAGGCACCTTTTATTTCTTCTAAACACACACGTGCACATAACCCTTACTGCTCTGAGCAGCCCTGAGGGCTCTCCTGGGAGCTGCACCCTCTCTGCACGTAAAATAACCCATTATTCCCCCCCAGGGGCCTTCCAAGTCCAGCTGGAAGAGCTGCTGCTGTTCACCTTGGTCCAACAATCCCCCAAAGAGCAGGTACCGAGGGACACCGTGGGGACATTCCCCACAGCGGCCTTTGGCTTTGTAATGGCACAAACTCAGCTGGGAAGCCACAGTCCCTTTCCTTTCCTCCTGACAACATCAAAGCCTGGCTCCTTCACCGCAGCAACGCAGAGCCCTGACAATCAAGTTCCTCCTCTGCCTTCCCTGTAAAAGCAGGATGGGATAAATGAGCAATTCCGTCCCGTTTTTAAAACCAGCTGGAACAATAAGCAGGGAGGTGCAGGAATGTGTCGCCCTCCTTTGCCCTGCTCGGGTCCATTTTGTGGAGGAGCGGGGGAGAGGATGGAGCCCCCTGAAAGCCAAAAGCTGGAGGCACAGGTCGAACCTCTCCCCTGATCTCAGCTCCATGACAGGAGGGACATCTGGAAGAACGGCCTGAGCCGGAGCTTTTATGGGCAGTGCAAAAAGTTTGGATTCCTAACCCACCGCTGAGTAATAAGAACACTGGGGTGGAAAAACAATGTCTTGTAAAATGCAGCATTGTTCTGCTAATAAAGTTTTCAGCATTAAACCGCATCACTCTGCTGGCACCAGGAATCATTGGCTTGGGGTTTGACTGTTTATTTTATTTTGATTTTTTTAAATATACAACACAAACCAGTCAAACTCTGTTTTTCCGTTGTGTAAAACTGCCTGACTTACAACCTGAGCTTGCTGATTTTTCCATTTAGCCCAGACATTTCTCTGCCTGCCCCAGCCCAGCCGGGCAGAGCTGCAGTGTCACGGGGCTGCTTCCAGCACCCAGCACAGGTGAAGGGGGAAAAACAAAGCCAACCAGGATTTCAGTGCAAACCCCATGGGTGCCCTCTGTCCTTCTGAAAGCTCTCGGGATCACTCTGCTGGTCCCTCCAGAGCCAGGCTCGCTGATGTTTTGTGTGGAAAGGGATTTTAAGGTGTGCAAGGACCTTGTTCCCATCTCCAACAGGACCTAGGCACTAACAAAGGATCTCAGCCTGCCCTAACAGCTTCTGCCTGTCCTCCTGCCCCTCTGCCCCGTGATTTTCCCATCTATGGAGCCTCAAAGTGCTGGAGAGGGAAGAGAACGGTCCATGTGCACCCTGAGGTGGGATGGTGCAGGCCAGAGAGCCCCAGCTGGTGCTGCCTGAGGGATTTACACCGGGCCAGGCTCTCTGGTCGTGTCCCACCACTCCTCGCAGAGGAGACCAGAGCCAGCCCAGAGCGGCTGAAGAGCAGCCCCAGGCTGTGTGGGGCAGATCAGGGGGTGGAAAGGGAACATCATCAACGACAAAAGGAGCACAGGACAAACAAATCTCTCGTGCAATGCCAAAGGCTGCAGTTCCAATTCACCCACGGGCTCTGGAGCCTGGGCAGTGCAGCTCAAGGCCATGATCCCGTCCCTCAAGGTCCTCTTACCTCCTGCTGTCAATGCAAGCAGGACACAGGAGATCCCGAACTGCCTGCTCAGGGTTTGATTCCCTGATAGCAGCTCCATGTCCTTTCCCAGGTGCCCCTGAGCCCTCAGAGGAGCTGAGGGCCATCCTGGGAGTTATCCTGAGCATCCCCCACTGTTGTGGCTATTCTTGGAAGCCGAGGGTGGTGATCAGCTCTGGGGAGCAGCCCCCCAATCCTGCACAAACCCCAAAAAGCGGGAGGTGCAGCCAAGCAGGGGAAGCTGCCAGTGCCGGGGAGAAGCTGCTCCGAAGCGAATCCAAGGAAAACGGAGCCTGAAGAATGGGGTGGAAACTGGCTCCCTCACAAGGAATTTGATGATCTATCTAATGAAGGAGCTTGAGTGAGAGCGCTTCCAAGATTTCCGGTATTTACTACTTCCAGCTGGGTTGTAAATACCACACAAATGGCTTTTTAAATGGAATTTTCCAATTCCAAGATCAGGGCCACGTAGAATGAAATGCAACATGGAAAGCCTCTGGACTTCAGGGTGCACTGGGCCCTCCTCTCCTCCCTTGGTGTAAATCAGGAGAGCTCCGTCCCCATCCATGACACTCAGCTCCCCGGGATGGAAGACAATGAAGAATGGGACACGACCGGTTTGGTTTTCAGAGCTCACCCACAATTCCAGGGCATTACAGGAGGTTCATCCCAACTTTGTGAGGGAGACACAATGGGTGATTATCACTAACGCTGCTGTTTTATCCAGTCTGGATTCCAGCATGGATCTGGCATGAGCCTGGAGAGCCAATACCAGGGTGCAAGAGTGACAAAGGTTGTCCGAGAAGAAAAGAACAAGGAAAATTCCATCAAAATGAACGTCTCTAAAGGGAAAACAAGTCCTAAGTCCTAGGGCATGGAACCTGAGACACGCCAGTGATTCCAGCTATTGCACTGCTTGTGATACGGCTGTGTTGTACTGGAACACCGCAGGGCTGTGGGGCAGGGACCTTCCAACCCCCAAAAGCTGGAATCTTTTCCACAGGCAGCAAGTTGCCAGCACTGCCTGCAGAGGCACCTCTGACAGGAGAGTGGGATCACGGAGTGGGTCAGGCTGGAAGGGGACATCTGGTCCAGCCTCGCAGGGCCATTCCAGAGCACAGGCCACGAGATTGTGCCCAGAAAATTCTGGAATATCTCCAGTGAGGAGGCTCCACACCGTCCTGGGCAGCCTGACTGGTGCTTGGTCACAGGAGAGAAGTTCTTCCTCATGTTCAGGTGGAAGCTCTCAGGTGCCAGTTCCTGCCTGTTGTCCTGTCACTGGACACCACGGAGCAGAGCCTGCTCCATCCCCTGGCACTTCCCTGCAGGCACTGACAGACACTGATGGGGTCCCCTCTCAGTCAGGGTTGGCCCAGCTCCCTCAGCCTTTCCTCATTCGGGATATGAAGCTGCTGAAACCACAGTGCCACAGGAGCATGGCTGCCCAGCAAATCCTGGGTGTATCCCAGCCCCCTGAACATCTCCTCCCCACGCAGGGAGTCCCTTCCTCACCCTCAGTGTCCCACAGCCACCCTGCTCTGCGCCCCACTGCATGTCCCCCTCCAGCTGCAGCACAGCTCGAGCCTTGGCCAACTCATTGCGTCTCCAAACGCCAGCAGGATGAGCAGCGTGTCCTCCAAGGAGACATCCCACGCCTGAATTTTGTCCTACAGATTCTTTGAGTGAAAAAACAAAGCTGGGTGGGATGTGGGAGAAGTCAGTTCAGTCAACAAAGAGGTGCCTGCTCTTGATGAAAAGTGGAAAGGCATCCCTGTACCTGCACCGACCTCAGCAGAGCAGGAAGGAGATGGAAGATAAATCCTTCCCCAGGGTTATGTCCAAGTTAGGGGGCCAAAGGACGCGGTCCTCGCTGGTTGGAGCCAGCGGATTCTGCCACGTCCCTCTTCTCCCTCAGAGTGCCAACTTGACAACTTTTATAACCTCCCCAGGGAGAGGCTGTTCCAGTTGCCTCCTGTCCAGCATCACAAGCATCCCAGAAATCTGCCAAGTGGTTGGGATTGTGTAAGGCTGGGAGGGAGCAGAGGTTTAGAGGGATGACTCTTTAGTCCACAGGATATCTTGAGAGACAGGATAACACAAGGGAAAACAAGCCCCAGTATCCTAACTGGGATGTGGGGCTGAATGAAAGACACGAGGCAAGCTGCCTGCTGCTGAGGCCTTTTGGGCTTCTCCAAGCACAACAATGGGACAGGGAGAGGTGGAGAACAACCAGAAAAAATACAAAGCTCCAACTGCTCTTTGTGTCAGCCTAAAAATCCACACCAAGAGCTGTGGCCGCTCCTCGGTGAGATACAGGGTTGGAGTGGATCCATCCTCTCGGGACCAGAGACTGCCACATGCCACCAGCAATCCCGGTGTGGAGCTGGGATACAAGGCAGGATGACCCTTGCCATTCCCCACTCCTGGAACAGCAACCCCATTGCAGCACAGGGGGTCATTCCCAATGCTGTGACCGTGCCCTCCCACCTGCACACCGGGAATTACCAGATTAGGAGCTCTGGGATGTGTCCTTCCTTCCTTCCTCAGCCAGAAGAGCATCACCTCCCTGAAGCCTTCAGAGATAACAGCCCCTGGCAGCCCTGCTGCTCTCCCCTAATGTGATTCCATATCAGATCTCCACAGTGAATCCATCTTGCCTTGACAGCTAAGAACAACACTGCCAACCACAGAGAATAATCCTTGTCTTAGGTCACCAGGAAAGCAGAAGTTGAACAAGGTTCCTTTGAGCTGGGTGAACACAGAGCTGTTCCTAACTGAGCCTAACCCAAGGCTTGGCCCTGATTGAAAAGTATGCAGAGAAACACCAGGAGATGTCAAAGCTGGAAGGAGACTGGCTTGGAAAACAGCGGTGGAATTCACCCCAGAAGATGCAGGCAGCAGCTGGTCTCAAACCCAGCTGAACTGCCCTCTGCCCCCGAGGGCACTTATCCGTAACCACAGCCCTGGGAAAGGAAATAATCTGCTTGAGATAAATCCTGAACTGCCTGAGGAGGAGTCAAGGCTTGGGGAGGGGATAATCCAACACAATCAATAAGATTTCCAGTCCAGAAAATGGACAGAGGGGCCGTAGGAGCAAACACACTCCTGCTTTTGGGTTTTCTGAGGTGGTGAGGCTTGATAACTGTTGAGCAGAAATGTTAGGAAGCAGGAGAACTGTGAGGGAAAACCCAGAAATGAGAGGCTGGAACAGCAAAAAAAGAGGAATGTTATACATAGGCTTATTTTCCCATGTAAAAGAGTCTTGCTGGTGCTGGAAGGAAGTTCCATGCTCAGTGACATGAAACCTTGGATTGCGCTCTGATTTATCCAAACTGAATCGCTCATCTCTAGCAAATTATATTTTTTTCCTTTTAATTAATTTCACTTTGCAAAGGGCTGCTTGGCAGCCCGGGCTGGCTCTCTGGTTCCCATTAACTTTGTGTTTCTTTCCTCTAAGCCCTGCTGGCTGTTTTCGATTTACCCAAGGCAAGGGGAGGGGAGAGAAAAAGGCGCGGGGAGGGAAGAGAGGCTCGGGGACACCCAACCCCGCGGAAGAAGCCGGTGGTATCGGGCAGGACGCTGCTCCCCTTTGATTAAAGCGTTTGGCGGCTTCGATAAAAGGCCCTTAACTGCTTGTGCCACTCAGGCCATCGCTGAGATAATGAGGGGCCATCGGCCGGCAGACGAGGCCTCCCCGGCCGTCCCTGCGCCGTCGCGAGGGCCGCGCAGGCCAAAGGGGCCGGGAGCTTTATTCCAGGGCAGATAGTCGTGGCTTTTGTGACAATAAGAGGAAGTGAGATAATTGGGGGATTGAGGGAAACCACCCATGGAGACACCACTTAGCGGGAATCCCAAAACTGGAAGGAAACCTCTGCTGATTCCTTATCGCGTTACAATGCGGAGGCGAATGATGAATTGCCCCGCGGGGCAGGGACACGCAGCAGCCAGGGATTGTCCCAAGGGCTGGTTGCCTTTTGGGTTGGGCCAGCTTGTTTTGGTTAGTTTGGGCAAAAGGGGGAAGAGGAGAGGTGAAAGCTCAGTTCCCAGGACAGAGGAGCTGGGAAAGGACTCCCAGGAGCTGCAGCTCCCAGCACTGAGGAGGGATCACAGGCTGGGACCTTCCATCACCAGCAGTGGGATTTGCAGCTCCCCAGCACCTCACACCCACAGCAGCCCAGGGGTAAAACAGGCCACACACCCCACCCCTGACCTGGAGGACACTTTGGGATGCCACAATCTCCTTATTCCCTGCCTTGCAGCCAGCTCAAGGCCAGCATCCTCATTTCCAGTCCCAGCTCTGACACATTCTATGCGAGCACAGGCACCTGGTCAGCTGCAGGGGCCAGAAAATGCCACCTGTTTTCCACTGATCACCTCAACCTCAGGAAAATATTAGGATTTCTCAGCTTTGTTTACTTTGCATTTAGACCTGTACACAACACACGTGCTCCTACAACGTCCAGGGGATTCACCAAGGACATGGGAGATTCACCAAGGAGCCCTCCTGCCTCCTCTGCCAGCACTTCCCAGTGTTCCCTACCTTAGACTGTGTGTCTGTACATCCCAGAGCTCCGGGGGTTATGTTGCTAAAAATAATGACATGTGTCTGACTGATAGGGCCGTGCAGGGTAGCGGGAAGGGATCTGCTGTGGGGACAAACTCCTGGTGCTCTCAGAGCCACGGTGCTTGCTGCCTTCTGGTAGCTTTTCCACGGAGTAAATCCTGACAGAGGGAACAGGGTCGGCACAAACCAGCTCCTGCCCACCCCTTGTTGCATCCAGCCCTGGAAATCCCCTATTTTTTCCCAAGTAAAACTGATCCAAAACTTCTGCTATCTCAGTCCTACAAGTGGTGCTGCATCTAAGTGTTCCCACTGCTTTGGGAGAGGGAGGCAGAGACCAGGAACCACTCGCTCCTGCCCGGAACAATTATCCCGTCACTATCAGGGGCTCTTCACGCCAGGACGAGCCGGGCAGTCACTGGAAAGCCCTCACAGTGTGATCCCTAAAGCTCTGTCAAAGCAGGTCAGTCGCAGCAGAAGGGAAGGAACATGGATATCATGGTTTTCAATCCCAGGCACCCTTCATTAGCCCGAGCATTTCTGCAGACAGAAAACTGTCTCCCAGCTGTGAGACAGCCCTGAGCCAAAAACCGGACAAAATGCAAAGGTATCTGTCAAGGTATCTCCACTCGGAGATTAACCCTGTCTGAGGGGCTGCAGATAAGTCATCTTTATCTCCAGCACCAGCTATCTTCCCAAATGTGGATTCACCCGGGGTGAAAGGCACTGCCAGCCCTCCAAACAGCTCATTCCCAGCCCAGCAGAGACGGGATTTTAGGTGAGAGGAGTCTCACTCAGCCTGGGGGAGCTGCCCACAACCCTCATCCCTCTCTCATCCTCCAGCATCACTTATTGGGTGCTGGTTTTGCCAAAAAATCAACTGTTGTAGGAGGGAGATGAAGGAAAGTGTTTTCTCACTAAATATCTAAAATATTCCCTTTCTTTCACTTCGATGTTTCTCCATGCACACAGACAGTTATCCCTGGGGCTGTCCAAGGGGAAACACCGGGAAACAGCGCTGACAGTCACGTTGGGAGGGGGAAAGCACGGAGCAGCCAAGCTCTGACCTTTTCTCTTGGTGCAGTGGTAGATCTGGCCGTGCTCCTGGGAGATGGGGTAGGGGTTGGCAGGAGGCAGCAGGTCCTGGGAGGTGCTGGACACCCCATTCTCACACTGGTACTGGGAGCCCAGGTTGGAGGAGGCAGACAGGACCCTGGTCTCGCCGCTGAAGGGGCTGTGGTTCGAGGACACTTTTTGTCTCACCGTGCTCCTGGGAACAACCGGGTACTCTTTACTGCGAGCAAAGAAACAAACAAAAAACATAATGAAAAACAAGTCAGCAAAGCAATCAATTAATAAATAGATCAGAGGATTAATAAATGAAGGCAGCACATTAGTGTCATGGAGCTTGTTTGGGCTTTCAGGGAAATGGAGATACCCTCCCAGGAGGCTGCAGCCCCGTCACACTTTATCCATGCAGCACTCGTTATCCCCTTTCCTTTTAGCCCCCTTAAATCCATGCCTTTTCCACCACCACTGCTATTTTATACCCACACACGAAATCGATAAATGCAGTTTTAGCAAAATAAACAAGATTTATATTTACACATTGTAGCATTTATAAGCTGTATACTATTTATAATGTATTTGCAATATGCACATGCATGTAAATAAAAACCTCATTTCTGCCAAGCTCACTTGGAAATTAATTAAATATTTAAGTCTACTTTTTTTTCCCTTATGGTAGTTGTCCCCATTCCTTTTCCCTGGAGTCTGTCAGCCTGGTTGTCCTGGATGGGGGATCCCTGCACCACAGACCAAGCTCAGAAAAGAGAAATAAATAAATCAATCACCGAGATTTGATGCACACCAGAGCCTCAGCAGAGCCAGGAGGGGAGGGAAAGCCTGGATTGTTCCCTCACCCCCAGATCTGGTTGGAAGTCGGGATGCTTTGCCAACACCGGCTGGAAATCCCCTCTCCTCAAAGACCCTACAATGTTTTTTGGAGACGTTTCTCCAAACACATCAGCAATGTGGCAACCCCAAAGAAGATTCCTGCTCTGCAGGGAGAACCGAAGCTGAATAGGGGATCTCAGACACTTCAGGCGAGGCACAAGTCTCCTCCTGAACCCAGAGACTTGCTGAAATGCACAAAGATCAGGTAGCACAGCACCCCAAAGCGTCACCCGGCTCAGAGCAGCCACAAA
>QWTY01017769.1:3259-28254 GCA_008033365.1 Pseudorectes ferrugineus | reverse complement strand
GCCGCCCCAGTGCAGAGCAGAGCAGGACAATCCCCTCTCTTGCCCAGCTGGCGATGCTGTGCCTGATGCCCCCCAGGACATGCCTGGCCCTCCTGGCTGCCAGGGCACTGCAGACTCACATTCAGCTTTCTGCTGACAGGACGCCCAGGTCCCCTTCTGCAGCCCCCCACTCCCTAGCCTATGTACACCCACAGCTGCCCCATGCCTGGCACTTGCCCTTGTTAAATTTCACGTCTGGTGATTGCCAGCCCTATAACTAGCCAAGATCACTCCGCAGGGCCTCTCTTAGTTTAAATAACTATGGAAATATGTACTTCAATTCAACACAAATGTTTCAAGACTTATTTACATAAAAAGACACGTTCAAAAAAGAGCCTCACAAGCTTCCTGAAGACATGTGCTGTCAACTGAAGTGTTCAGACTGCTTTAGAGAGAACAAATCATGTCCCAGTAGCATGTCATTCATTAAACAATCTTATTAATCAAATAGGAAAACATTATAACAATTGTATCTCATAGTAAACTTTTATGATCAGTCAGGCTTATAAAGAAAAATACTAACCAAAATAGTGTTTATCTTCATCTCTGTTTATTTTATATTATATATATAATTTTAATATATATAATATTAAAATGTGTTATATATAATAATAGTCTCTGTCTATTGTAAGGATCAAAATCTGCAAGCTTAATCAAGAGACTTCTCACACTGTACATACTGAAACCCTTACGTTCTTTTCTTTCTTGGTAAAAAAGTTTACCACTGCAAATACGTAGTTTATGCATTTACAAGCATAAGAGCAAGAAGATACATGGCCATATGTCACCATCTGGATAATTAAAGTGCAGTTGAAGAGCATGAAGCATTTTTCAGAAAATGAAATTTTTTTAAACAGTATAAATGGGCTCTGAAAAATGGCTGTGATGTGACATAGCAAAGGTGACAAAAGAGTTTCTTCAGGTTGTAAAGGTTACTTAACTTTTTTTGTAAAAGGTAGCAACCACAAAATACATACACACATGAATTATGAGTAAAGAACACCACATAAGTAGAACCCCAGGAAATGAGATAAACTCTAAGTTTAGCCCTTACTTTTCCAAGACTCAGTAAGAATGTAGGGATATGGAAACTGCTTCTATTAATAATTTCTTCTTCAAAGAAGTGTACTGGCTGTTTCCTTTTCTGAATTTTTACATTACAAGAGATAACCATAATGCTGTATTATTTCCTTACCTCATATACTCTTAATTGTTAATTAATGCAATTATGTTCAAGTATGAAGTGTATAATATTATAATGCTATAAGCATTTCCACATAAAAATAATGGCAGTTCACTAAGATCAAGAATATAATTATAATTTATAATTATAAAACTGCCTTGAAATACTATATACTTAAAAGGCATATCCACTTTTGTCAATAGAATTAAGATTTCATCTGACAATACAGCTAGTGACATTTACCTTTTTCTCTTCTTCACCTAAATATAAAAGAAAAAAATAAGTAATTCTATAAAAGCAGGCATACACAATTGCTCAATTTTTAAAAATACTGAAATAACAAATTAAAAAAGAAAAACCTCTTAAAAATACACCTTCCCTGTGAAATGCTCTTGGGAGGCAGTATTTCAGCACATTAGTGCCATATAGGTCAGTTAATAATGTGCTTGCAATTAACATCTAAAGAATTTAGGATTGCAAGTATTACGAACACAGAAAATTGATGTCCTGAAACTTCAGAATTCTGCTGACATGATTTGCTCTCCAAATGTCAAACTAATATTGTGCAGAAACTACATTCTTCATCCCAAGAGAGATTCTAACAAGCTGCATAAGATAGAATACCTGTTTGTATTAAATATGTATTTTACAAATCCAAACTACAACCTATGTCTGCAAATTTATCAAAAACCAAACATAGCATAGAACAGGTATGCATTGCACCTTAACTGTAATCTTCAGCAAAAATGAATTAGTAACTATAAAACCTTTCCTCAAAATCTTTACCTGTGAAGGCACCACAAGTCTTTTAGGAAGACTTTACACATACCTACAGGCTACTTGCTCTTCTTTTCACAGTATTTTTAAACATAGAAATTGGAGTTCAAAGTAATGAAAAATAGTCCTAAAATGAATTATTACTGCAAAATAGAAATTAGCAAGTCAGAGGAAAGAAACTCGCTGTCACTGACAAACCCATGATCATTATGCAATTCATAGCATGGAACAATACTTAAAAGAGAGCTACTTCTGCAAAGAGATATCAGCAAAGGATATTGCCTTTTAATTGGCTGTAACAAGCACACACATACTATGCCAAATACAATAGTCTACAGATTATTTCTGGAGAAATCAAGCTATAGAAAGATTATTTTCAAACTTTCTTTGTGCTCTCTATCAACCAGAATAAGTCAAACAACAAAGAGCTACTTAACGCAATGAATAAACAATGAAAGCAAATAAAATCCAAATTAAGACCTTAACTTCATGAAATTGCTCCTACTGAAACTACAAAAGGTTTTGCCAGCATTTCAGAAGACTCCTTCAAGAATACAGTGCTCATAAGGATTTCCCAATAGTCTGACTTAAGACAGCTCATGCTTCTTGATAACAATTTAAATGTTAGTCACACAAAACCATCTACTCATTTGATTGTAAACGAGTTTTTCCCAATCTTTAACACTCATCAGGTGCATACACACAATACAATAGCTGTAGTTATGCTATTACTCGAATCTTAATAAGCACTGTTTAAACCTTTAGTGACAGTAAAAACTGTAGCCTGAAGAATCCATCCATGAATTCTAGTCCTATAGTCTACATAATCCTGTTTCCACTCCTTAAGCTTCACTGAAACCATTCTAACACCTCTTGCAGCCTAACCCTATGATGAGGCTCAGAATCAAGAAGTAATTGTTATCTTCCGAGACCTGTCAATCACCCAAGACTACCAGCAATGCTTCTTTTCTGGAATTAACTCTCCCTTGTTTCCTTGGCATTGTTGCTCGCATGATTCATCCCTTATCATTCTAACTGTTCTTTCAGCGTATCCTCCTGAAGGAGCCTCCTCATTCACCTGTATTATTTTATGAATCAGTTCATAGGTTTTTGTCTTGCATCCCTTTCCATTCGTCTTCATTTTGTACTGGGCCAGGATTCAAATTCAACTATGAACTCCCTGCCATCAATCAGAAATATCCTTTCTACTCCCTATCTCCTGTGCTTGTCCAAGTCAACACCCCAGCCTGAGTCTCTCTTTCCCCATACTGATGCCTCACTATCAGCTCAGTATCAGCACAGACAACACACAGGTCTTACTCATTCTACCATTGCTTCAGTCTCCTTTCCACTACTGCAAGTCCTGAACTTAACTGAGTATAAGCCCTCAAATCCAGGTTCTCCATAGGTCCTAGAAATAACCTGGTGTTGAGATCCTAGCAACACCCATCACATCACTAAGATATCCCTTTAGTAGCTGAAATTCTATCAGTGACCACAGAAGTTCACACCTGAAATAGTGAAGCACACTTCCTCATCTTTCAAGATCCAGAATTGACCTTTATGAACATTCCTCTTTCTATAGCTTTTTTTGGCCTACGGCCAGATCACACAAGCCCTCCCCCGCTGCATCTCTTGAGCAGCATCCACTTCACTCTCTACTTCAAGACCCTCACTGGTCAATGTCCTCATTCTAAAATTACTAATCAGGATGTTGATGAGGTTAAAGTTCTGACAAACTGTTATATTTTCATCTCTGAACTTCTCTTCCCTTGCCCTTGTGGTTGGGAGAGCTCCACGAAGCAGCACCCTCTTTCAAAAACCTCCTACAAGTTTTTTTTAGTTCTCATTAAAAACAAAGAAACAAAATGACCAGATGGCTGTCACAGCTACACTACTGCACTAAAATTCACAGCACTGATGCCAAACATTCTCCTGTGCCATCACAGATCTCCTGAGTCTTCCTTTACCCTTAAATCATGAAGCATTCTGGGTCAGGAAACCCCTCATAACCACTGAACTCCTAGATGACTAATTCAGACATGGAACTTGAATAGCTTGTTACTTAGAAAAGTGTGACTAAAACAATTTTCTACTGTACAGTAACTATGGAAAACATCCTACCAGCAACAAGCCTACTCAAGTTATTTCTGTCTTTTTCAAGGCTTCTCAACCTGTTTGAAAAATAATCCAAATGTTATACTGGATACTGCTATTACAGAGGTTTTCACTGGTAATCGAGTACTCAAGACAATGCCTACTATTTATCATTTCAACCTCTCATCTCTAAGTTGGCTTCTAGTATTTTAAAGATCAGGTTGTCCCAGGCTACTGAGAAGACACCATTCCATAATTTACATCACTTTAAAACTACAAAAATAAATTCATGGCATTAGAGATTTTCTCTGTCACATGACTTTATTAGACCTAGCAGAGCAATTTTCAAACTAATTGATGCCTACAGGTATTTTTGCAGTATCAGCAATTATTTAAAACCAAGTGGTTTGCACTCAAAATGTTATACAATTAAAGAAGCACATTTTCATTAATTCTGTCATCTTAAAATGGTATTTCCCTACATTGTTCACAACCAAAACCAAAAATACTCCACAAAACCCCAAAATACTATCCTATAATCCCAGCTATAAATTATCCACTTCTTTTAAATAATAGTTGTGAACAGTAATTCATTTTAAGTTACTTGTCTCATGTTTCTGTTTACCTTCTCACTATTTCTGGTTCTGACACTGTCCAGTTTAGGTTGTCACACTGTACATATGAGCAAGTTTAATCAAAACCCTCCTTGTGAGGCAGCAGCACGAGTGTGCCACATGCTGCAAACAACGAAGTGGTTAACATACGCTGACTGCCCCCCAAAACTGTGCAGAAAATTCCTACTATTCCATTCCAACACTGCATAAACCTATGTACCATAATTTAAGCTTAGGCATATGGTTTTCACGGGGGAAAAAAAAAAAGAAAAAGCTTTTTCATTCAGGTAACAGTGACTGCAAAAGAGCCATAAGCTTTAGCTCAAAGTTTGAGTGCCCATGTGATGCCGATTCAAACGCAATGCAGGGTTTACATATTACATTCTTCAGTTATTGCTTTTAATTTCAAACACTTTTTTTCCTGTCCAAGTAAGTTTTTACAGAACAGGCCAGAAAGAAAACTCCTTATACTAACTATTTTGAAAAAAGAAAAAAAAAAAAATAATCACCTACTGGAGATTCATCAGTTTTTAATCTTAATACACATATAACCCAGCATCAGAGCCACACTCCAAACACAGGTCATGTAATAAAAAAAAAAAAATCGGGCTCCTTCATGCAATATAACTATAACATTAACAAAAGTTAGCATATTTCATTTTACCTACACTGGAAATATTTAACAATAAGAAAACAAAACTATATTTCCAGAGAATTATTTGACTTATAGGTTTAAACAATAAATGTAGAATTAAAATCCTAAACTACACACAATTTTTTCACTCTTGTTAAAATGGTAATTTTTTCTAATGCTCTGATTATTTGATCACTGTTTTTAAAATAATCTACAGTTGTTTTGTCAACATTGTAACAGATGTCTGAAAAGGATAAAAGTAATGTCACAAACACGACAACACTTCTGACAAACCTGTAATAATCAATAAACAAAAGGAAACGGAGCCCAAATATTCAGATGAGTAAACTAACAGAAATGTGGAAAAACTTAATTGCTAACAAGAGCACAGGCTAATAGTTATAGCAAACTTTAAAAGCATTTGCTCCCTTCTTTCAACTCCAACCTCTAAAATAGTACACTCCAGGAATCATAACAAACGAGACTAGCTTCCCTAAAGAACATTTAATTGGGAAATTGTATATCAGCCACAAGATGCCTTCATCAGGAGAGAAATCAAGCAAAAGCTTCGACTTATTTTTTAACAAACAAGAGTGAGGAATTGGAAACACTACTGCAGCCAAACAAAACAACAAAATACCATAATGCTACCTTCTCCACGAGAACAAAAGCATCAACCACCAACTCCACCCCACCCCCAAGCAGGCTGTTGCTCTCTAACCACAGAGCCAATGCTGTAGACAATGTAATCCCACGGGGAAGACAGAAGGTCACAGACACACTGTGAAATCTTAAAATAAGGTCCACGTTTTAGAAAGACATATAAGTACTTTAACGAGACAAAATTTCATTTGGAACAAACAGGTGGAGTATAGAAACAGTCTGTTCTTCTCCTGACTGTCTCTTCCCTCAACACATAGAGGGAGGTCACATGTGCTCAGGGTAGCCCAAAATTAAGGACACGGCACTTAAAATAAGCAGCAGCAATCAAGATGTGGCGAGGATGGCAACGTGCAATGTAACACTGCAGGTGTGATTGCGTGCTGTATACCAGCAGTGGATCTGTTATTATTCATCAGCTGTAGGTGGCTAAGAGGGTGTCACTTATTACAGTGACACATGCTGCAGCTGGCTTGCCATGATTAAGTATTACCCAGTGTGGTTGAAAGGGATGGAGACTACCATTCATTATGATCCAGCATGACTTAGTGGGGTAGGGAGGCTGTTACCCTTCCCTGCACCGCAGCACTTGAAGGAAGGCAGCTAAAACTCAACAAAGCCCTGGGAATGGTGTGCAGAGAGGAGAGAAAGCGAACATCGGTCGCCCAGCCTGAGGGAACGGGTGTCCTGCGACCAGGGGCGGAGAGCCCGCCCGCGCTCGGCGCGACCGGGAGCGCTCCGCCGCCAAGTGACAGCGCCGGGCCGGGCCCCGGCCGGCCCCGCCGTGCGAGGGGCGCTGGGGCACCGCGCTCAACTTCCAACCACAGCAGCAAAACCCTTTGTCCGAGCGCTCCCGGTCCGTGGCCGGGGGAGCCCGGGGGACCCCCGCCTGCGGCGGGACGAGCCGGGGCGACCGAGAAGGAGAAACAACCCGTGCCAGCCCCAGGTCCCCTCCCAGCCGGGCTCCGCCGCTCCCCTGGGAGCCCTCAGAGCGGGACCCGCTCCGAAGCAGCCGGGATGAGCACTGACCCTGCACGGAGTCCCGACCGGCGTGTCCGTGCCGGAGAGAAGGAGAGCAAAGTGAGCGCCCAGACCCGCCGGGAACCCCGCGCCGCGGGGCGGCCGGAGAGCGCGGCCGCTGCCGGGCCGGCACCCGGGGCGCCTCCTCCGTGCGCCCACCCGGCGGGACCCCAGCCCCGCGAGGTTTGCGCCGCAGGGCCCGCCCGCGGGCCGTCCGGAGGGCAGCCCCCCGTGCCCCCGAGCGGGCGGCCAAGGAGCGGGCGGGCGGGCGCGGCGCGGCCTCGCCCCGGCAGCCCCGGGCGGCGGCGGCTCCGGCGGGCGCCGCGAACGCCCCGCACTCACCCTGTCACAACAGGCGCCATCTTCCACAAACTCTCGCCAAAACTCCTACTCTCGCGAGAGCGCCCCCCTCCCCGCGGCCCAGAGCGCGCGTGCGCGGGCCCGCGAGACACGCGCGGGGCGGGAGGGGGGGGCGGTGCGCACCGCCCACTCAGCGCCCGGGCTTCTCCCCTCAGACACAACAGCCCAGGCGTGGGAACCGCGCCGCTCTCGCGAGAGCCTGGCGCCAGCCGGCACTGCGGAGAGCGGCGCAAGTCTCGCGAGAGCAGAGCGCGCTCGGGGGAAACCGAGGGATTCCCTCTGCCCGCTCGCGCGTCTCGCCCCCGCCGGGGCGAGGAGGGGCGGATGGGGAGGGACCATTCCGGGCGCGGAGGGAGGGGCGGGGCGGGGCGGGGCGGCTGCGAGCGCGCGGGGATCGGCCCACGGCCGCCACCCTCTCCTCCCCCCCACCCCCGCGCGTGGGACCGTGCGCCTCGTGCTGCCCGCGGGCCCGGCACGTGCGCGGCCCGGAGACACCTGAGGTGGTGCCGGCGGTGAGGGGTCCGTGGGCGCCGAGCTGGGAACCGGGGCAGGGGGCAAAGAACTCCCTGTCAAACGGTGAATAAAAAGAGCGGGAGGCTGGGATTTGGAGGCACAGCCCTTAGGAAGACCTGTTAGGTTCCTTACATGGAATCGTTAACGTAATTTTTTTTTAGAAGTCGGTTTTACATTAAAAACCCGGTTTCATAATTTTGTTTCCATCTGCAACCGAAGTGCGTAAGATGCGTTTGTTTAGCAAACAGAAACAGTGGAGTCTGCCAGAGCCCCTGCCAGCTGAGCGAACCCTGTGGCGGCTGACGGCTGAGTGTGGGCACGGGGACAGGAGGTATCTGCAACACGGAGCTGCCGGGGTGTGCTCCGACGTTTTCATAAGACAAAAAAAGAAGACCCCAATTTTGGATTCATTTAACAACATTGCCACTTCAAGGTGAGGGTCTGATTGTCCATTAGGAGACCATATTTGAAAACTAATCCTTTTATATCAAGCCTGTTCAATTTCCTCTGTGTGTTCAGTATAACATGTCAGTCTAACTTCGGGACAAATGCTACACTGATTTAAAGATTGCTGAGATTCCAAAGCCCACATCTTTTTTTATTACTTTAGCTCTGTACCTCTGCTGTCTTCCAAATTACAGAAAAATAGAACATTTCAGTAATCCCATGAATAAGATTTTGGGTTTCTCTCCCACATACATGCTTCACTGCTAATGCTAATTCAATTAATAATGTCTCAGATAAGTAAAAAAGCATGTTTTAAGAGATTCCTCGGTGACAAAGTTTTCTGTACATCTCCTGTACAAACAGCTGTTGTCTCCTGTCATTAAGGGACTTTCCCCATCATGATTCCCCCCTCCTCATTAGATACAAGAGGACTTTGATTGGCTCCCTTGTAGGCACAGTTCTTGGCAAAAGCACAATGCATACTGGAAATCCTCTGTATTGTTTGCAAAGAGCAACTCATAATCCCTTTGGAAATCTCTTCCTAAAAACATCTCTCCTCTTTTTTTTTTTTTTTCTCCCAAGGCTAAAAAATGATCTCAGCTCATGCTAACTCCATTCCATTAAGAATAGTTTCTGGATGTTTGCCATGGACTGTCTCTAGATGGTTATTTTATGGGGCCCCTCTTTTAGTGTGTTTTGAATCAAACTGGAAAATCTAAAAATACAGCACACAATCATCTGCAGTGTCTAGCCTCTTTCGATAGTTTACAAAGAAGGCTTTGATTAATAATCAGATTAATTGGATACTGGAGCAGGTATATTATTTAGAAGAATTAATAATTATAGAAACTATTGTAGTCCTTTCTATCACTGACAGCAGTACATTATGAAACAAATAATCGTTGATTTTATCTTTTTTTAATTATAAATGATTTGCAGTCCAGAAGGCCAGGAATACTATTCAAATCAAAAACAATAGCCTGAACTTCATGTGAGTAGCTGGTGGAAGAAAAGTTAATAAGCCACCAAAGGTTTTTTAATATTGTTTATGCATTGAATTTTCTTCTTGCTGCTAAAAGTTTGTATTTCATATAGAGTGTGAACAATTCCTATTGACTTTATTGGAAACTGAAAACATCCATTCCCTCAGGCAACTAGACCTCACTTCCTAGCCTGTAATGAATATAAGCACTTCCAGAGCTGAGGTATAAAAATTTAAATACCAGGTTTGCACCATTTAAATTTTTGTGTTTTCTATGCAAATCAGTAGCTTGACTTTTTGATTTAAGCTCAGCTGAGGTTGGCGAAAGGGTTCTAAATCAGGCCTGTCACTTCAGAGACAATTTGGAGAAGCACAGCGTGGAGGCGCCTTTGAAGGATGTGATTTCCACAGGTGTTGGGCCTCACCCGTGTTCCAAGCAGATGCTCTGCCAGATGACTCCAGCTGGGTGCTCAGAATCATTAGTTACCTTTGAAAATGGAAGGCTATTAAAGCAGGAAATCCAGTTTAAACTTGTAAACTGGGGGACAGGACCTCCTCGAACTTACTTGGATTTGCGAACACGTGCGTATGTGGACAGAGCCACTTGGCCAGTGCTTAGTGGATCTCAGCAGCTTCATCTGGGAATCCATACAGTTCCCCTGCCCTTTGAGTCTTGCTTTGTGTGGAAAGAGGAGAAAAGACAAGGAGCCTAGCAAGAACCCATGGAATCGTTAGGGATCAGGCCCTCTGTGTGGGCACGGAGGAGGTCTTTTGGCCTGGAGTTTTGTCCCACCACTGGTACTGCAGGAGCTGCTGGCCGGCAGTGCTCAAGCAGCCCAGCTTTGGAGGAGAAGGGCAGGCAGGAGCAGGGAGCATGGGATGCAAGCTGTGATAACCAGGCCAAAGATTTCAACAGCTTGTTTGACCAGTCCAGACCAAACTTTCTCCAGCTCAGCCTTGGCTCTGGGTTTCCCCTAAACTCATTCCTTTGGGCACACCACTAGCTAATATGCTTCACATTTGGCAACTGCTTCTCACCTCGCTGGTTTGGAGAAAGATGAGAAAACAAAAGACCTGCACTCTTTCGTGTAGAAGCAATGCCAAGTTTCTTACATGCTTAGCACACACATGTGAGAGATAGGCAAGGGGACAAGAGACTCTTTCTCAGATCAGCCTGTCTTACAAAAAACATCTTACAATGTGTCCTGTAAAATCCCAGCTATTTTAAAACCCAGTGACCTTAAAAAGCATTGTAGGTAGTGAGAACCGCAGTTATCTGGATCTTCATTATAAGGAGCAGGTTTATCTTGAGATGTTGCAGTTTGTAGGTGGTGTAAATCACACATTCTAGTGGTAGGTACTGTGATACAACCCTGCTGGAATTTCATAAGCACAGGATGTACAGTGTGGTTCGACCGCGTGTCTAGGAAAGCAAATAAACAGACAGTTACTGCCCACAGAACATCTCTTAGATCTGAACTTTGGTGCATCTGCCAACAAAAGTTATCGCTTAAGCTGTTAGCCAGGCAGCTTAATGTCAGAAGTGTGTCTGCTCTTTGAAATGGATGCTGATGTTCAACACAGCTCAGAGAATTTGCAGCGTTGTCTTAAGGACGACAAAGAGAAAGAATAGGCTAGTTAGCAGTCTGCAGCAGGAGTATTGTTAAATAGTTTTTGCTTGTGTGTCAAAAAGGATGATCAAAGAGGATGGTAGAGCAAAGAAAAAATCGGAATCTGTGTCTTAATGCGGGCTCAGGTATAAGTATGCCTTGGTGTAGGAGTCCCCAGAGGCTACATTCAGGCTTGGGCCTTGCTCTGGTGTTGTCTTGAAAGCAAGTACAGTCCCTTCCCAGAGTGTTCTTTTAGTGTAAAGACAAGATGCAAGGAGTATAGGAAACATTAGGAAGGAAGAGGGGGAGGGAAGATGAGGTTAACAGTAATAACATCATGTGGTTATGTAGGTTAACAGTGTGAACAGCTTGATGACTGACTTCTGTAACATCTTATTTTTAAATACTTTTCTAGAACAGCCTGTTAAGACACTTTGCACTGTATTACATTTTGCTTCTCACCCCAGTCCAGAATAGCATCTTCATTTATTTTCCATTGGGTGAAATTTTTTGTCAGTTTGTGTATAAACTACCCTGTATCCCTCCTTTGTTTTACTGGGCTCTTCAAAGAGCGCACCTCTGAGCCTCTCTTACGCAGCATTCCTCCACTCACGCACATGATGCCTGTCCACCAGTTAAGTGTGGCACCAGGTTATTCCCTTAGCCCTGCTCTCCATGCGCAGCCCTCTGCAGTGGTGGCTGGTGCCATCAGCCCTCTCACCCTCAGGGTGCCCCTGCAGGTACCACCAGACTTCAGTGAATCATCTGGAGGCTAAAATGCCCTGGGGGCTGGCAGAGCCTGCCCACCACACACCTGGTGGTGCCAACCCCCTGCACCCCAGCACTCCCAGGCAGCGGCAAAGTGAGGGTTCCCCAGGGCCCCCCATGGTGCTGCCAGGAGTGTGGTTTCCTTGCTGCCCTGACCTTCTGCCATGGCTAACGTGTGCACGCACCAAACCAGTTCTAAGATTAAAGCACAGGATGCAGGATTACAAAGTCATTAATTACAAGGAGTACAGCAGGATAAACTGTAAAAATCTCCGTGTTTCCAAAACATACAGGAGAAGATACAGCTTATTTTCAGTCTGTCTGATATCTGTAGGACTGACTATGAGCTGAAGACACCTAAGGAAGTTAGTTGCATCCTACTGAAATCAAGAAAACGGGGAAGATTGAACTAGTTGGTTAGACTGCGAATTATCACAAATAATTAACAAAGTAGAAGGAAGATTTAAAGATCATGATATGACTCCAGATGTTTTATTGATTTTATTCAAATATAAATACAAATCAAATTTGCAATGCTACAGTTCTGAATTAATGTGAATACAGATGTCTTTCTGCAGAAAAACATTTTAACCAGAGGTGCTGTTGCAGTTCTATTGTTTTCCTGATGTGTATTAATTCACCATCTACACTGCCAGTGATACACTCACACCCAAGCCTGTAATTCCGTGACTGAGTTAGAGCTGATTTTTTCAGCTAGTCTGCTCTCTCATTCATTAGGCTCTTTGAGAAAATGTATGCTGACAGGCTTCACCTCTACCTGTAAGTAAAATGTGTTTTTGGAAAACAAAGAATGAAAACTCATTTGATTCTACAAAACACAAGAGAAATACACACTCTTAATTATACACATTTTTCTTACTTACAGGGAATATGTAACGGAACAATGCTTAAGGAAATTTCAGTCTAACTATAACAAGGTACACAAAAAGAATTCATCAGCCTCCTATAAAAGAAATCCACAAACTGCACGACCTATTGATAAAACTACCACTAAAAACCCATTTGCCATTGTAAACCATCCCATTTTACTATGTATTAGGAAAGTCTTTGTCCCAGTGATGACCACACACTATGTCAAATAGGAGGAAATATGAACAGAAATCCTTAACCTATAATTCTACATACAAATATGTGCACATAGGAATTCTGTCTATAGCTAGAGAGAGGAGTTAGGAAATTAATTGATTCACAAATGTAAAGCTGGATACCATATAAATCCTATTTGGAGAATTTAGTGACAGGTAAGCCTCGTTCTGGTCCTATATAAAGAAGGTAAACAAATTTTGTGTGTTTAGTAGCTTACAGACTGTCCATGGCCGCGGGCTATAAAGATAATACTTGGTTTGGGGCTGTTTATTTAAAATGTTGAGGAGGTTATACACTCTTGAAACAGAAGATAGTCTAAAGGCATCGCCAAAGAACACATAATCCTGAAAAATGGTTATCTTGTAATACTGCCATGTTGATATCTATTTGGGTTGTGCAAGCTCTAGTTGTTGTGGACTTAGTCTAGCTTTCATACTACTATCATTTTGCTGTTCCATAGACCATTTTCCATAATCCTCATCCTGAAAATAGACAGACTATTTCTGGCAGGAATTATTGAAAATAAATTTCATACAAATTGCCTGAGAATATTTTACTGCTCAGATCCAGAGTGGCTGACACCTTTTGAATTTTTTCCTTTTAGGGAATTACACACTACCTTTTAATGCTAACATTCATTAGTGCTTGGCTATCATATTGATGAGCTCTGTATAAATGAATGGATGAACAGATAAGTCGTAACTAAGGTAATGAGCTTATAGCTGTTATGGAGGTAACTGAAGACATGTAATGGATGATAATTAATTAAAGAATTTCTCTATAATTTTATTTATTGTCACTCTCAGTTCAGGATTCACTCTCTCTTCTTTAATCTTAACAAGCAATGTTTCATTTTTAATGTTCTAGACAGCCGTATCTTTTTCTAGAAATGCAGATATCCAGACATTCTTATTACTCAGGGTTTCATTATCAGTTTGTTTTTCTCCTCATTACTGGCACTGACCTTGCCAAGAGCTAAGCACATGCATAATTTTACTAGTGCGATTAGACTCATTAAAGCTGATGGGATTAGTCAAGAAAGTAAAGCTACTTCTGTTTAAGTGTTTGTTGTTTGAGGTAGTGCTGCTAGAATCAAGATCAAGTCTGGAAGGAATTCAGACTAACCAATAATTTTCATTAAATGTCATGCAAAAAGAAATTAAAACATTTTCTCTTGATCCAACCCTGATGTGTGATGAACCCAAGGTGGTTTTACACTGGAGATAAACAGGGATTGCCTAACATTGCTTTTTCTTCAAAAGATGGGGGCTTGTCAAAAAGTAAGCTGGTCTCTGAAAACTTTACAAGGTCGTTTCTCAAGTCTAGGATGAAATTTCTAAATTAAAGAGACATCCCAGCCACCAGCCCAACAAAAGAGGCTGAGCGTAACCTGATAGCAGTGTTGTAATGCTGTGCCCTGGGAGACTTTAGGTCCCCCCAGGAATATTTCTTTAATGTGGGGAGATTGAGAGAGGCAAACCCAGAAGAGGTTTCCTCTTTCTGCACAGAAATAGGGAGATTGCACTGAATTAAACAACATAAAGGTGTCTGCTCTTGCAGAGGAATGGTCTCACAGTTTGAACATGGGTTTATAGCTCGGGCGTCTTGTGTATAAAATCCTCAAGAGGTGTTTAGGCCAGTATAAAGTGGGAAAAAAGTCTAAAGGATTTCCTTGCCATTACTCCTACCGTACCTTTGTTCCCCATTTCAAGTGCTGCAAGTCTGCTGTTCTTTGACCTGCCAGCTGAAAGCCTCCAAGAAGCATTATAGCAGCCAGAATTACAATGTTCAGAGTGCAGCTGGTTTTCAGCCCTTTTCTTTGACAGCCATCTCAGCTAGGGCTGAGAGGGGAGGAGCACAGAGCAGTTATTCCATCCATTCCAAGGAACTTCCCTTCTGGACCGTCAGGACAATTTTATGGAGACTGGTAACACAGGCCAGACATACAGTGGGTGATTGTTAACTCCAACACGCTATAATTTGTCATTTCTGACCTCTGATGAGCTGCCTCATATGCAGTGAGTTATAAAAAATCTGGCCTCTTACTTACAGAATCAAATGCAAACTGCTTTGCTGTCATTCCAAAGCAGTAAATATCCCATGGCCTTGGTGAAAACATCACTTGTGGACTTTCACCCATTTTATACCTTCCTTTCAAAACAAACACTTATTTTGGTCTCTGATAAATACAGATGACAAGTAAAATTTATTTAAGCTACAGAGAGGCTATTTGTAGTCTAAAAGTTAAAATTCTTAGTTAATACTGACTCCTGTACCCTGGCTTTTTCTGTGCAGAGGTTAAAAACCAACAAGTCCATCACTGCAAAGTCTAATATCAGGGGTGGTAGATATTTTAAAATATTACTCACTTTTCTCTAGGAAAGCAACTATCTATGCCCCAACGCTCACAATTTTATTAACATTGGAAAGAGCCATGTGGTGTTCATACAGCATTTAATCTCCATGAAGTCTCAGAGCTGAAGGTTTTCTGATTACTGGCGGAGGAGGAGGAGGACTGGAGTGACAGTTAGGGGTGCTCCGGTCCCTACTGTATATACAGCTGTTGCTGCGCAGGGGAGGGAAACGCAGGGTCTGGCTGTCTGTTCTAAACAAAAAGAAATGGCACATGCTATTACTTCCAGATCATTGCAGTCCCTGCACCACCATCTGCTGGGGGTCAGAGCAGTTGTCCGGGTCGGCGTCAGTCATGCACAAACTCAATGCCTTCCACCGAGCTGCGCCCAGCAGTACATATTTACAAGAACAATAAAGCAAACCTGCTCCCTGGACACAGGCACCACAATGCTCCATCACATCGGGAACAAAGAGGCACAACGAAAGTTGATATGCATTACAAAGGAGGTTCTCGGGGATCACAGCTTTGTGATTTCAGGCCGTAACACAAATTGAAGGGAAGAAAAACTGTCACCAATAAGCCCAGACCTAGTGATCATTGTATCTGTAATTGACGCAGCATTGCTGAAAGGGTGCCTGGGTCTCTGTGTATCCCCTTTTCCTATTGTCAAAGTCTTCTGTAGAAAATAGTTAAATGGGAAAAGCTTTGATGATAAATATTGAAAACTTGGATATGTTATTCTGGAATAGCCGCAAGATAATCTCTGCCACTTACCCCAGCTTGTCCATGCAGATCTCTTTTTCTGGGGCTTATGCCGTGTGCTGGAGCAAGATGTGGAGAGCCCTGACTGATGTAAACTGAACAGTTCCTGGAAACCGGATGAGTACAACTGTGTCACTGTGATGTTGAAACCAAATGAGCAGTTTTAGCATCTCTTCGGCCTAACAACAGCTAGTGAGTAATTCATTTCTCCTGCTAAAAACGGCTGCTTCACCACCACTGGAGTGACACATCAGGCGTTACTGTCGGGTGCTGCAAACCTTTCCCTTAGTGCTGTCCTGCACCCTTGGCTGAACATATGCGCACAGGCGTGACACCCTTGGGGCCTAGAGCTTGAGGTGGGTTTCCTGGTAGTGTGTTAAGACATAGAGGGAAAAAATACAACCCTCCTTTTTTCCCCTGGGCTGGCTTGCTGCAGAGCTAAGTCCAGTGTTTTGGTGCTGCATCAAAATGGAAGCAGGAGAGGAATGGAGCTCAGTGCAGAGCGTCTGCATTGCTTGGGACAAGCGCATTGGCATGCAGTTGAGTTTATTAGTTTGGTCTCAGCATCAGCACTGTTAAAACAGGCAGGAGTGCCAGCATGAGGTGAGAGAAATAGGCAGCAGTTCTGGAAAGCTATGAAAAGGGCAGGTGGAGCTGCACCCAGAACATTTTTTAAGTGAGGCTCATTGCCAAATAGCTAGAAACTATGCTGTACTAGCAAAAACACACGAAGGACTGCTGTAGTCCCTGCCTCACATAGCTACAGTGTCTGTCACAGCACTACCACATACATAATCGTTGACATTTCATCTGATAATTAGTGGTTTTGGCACAAGTAAACACAATCTTGTTAGGTCCTATCCTCAGTTGCTTTTTACTAAGCATCACTCGTCATTTTTGCATAAAACCTTTCCAGTCCATGTAATGTTTGACAGCCTTCTTGGATGATTTGCCTGAAACGTGATATGAAAGAGGAGACCTCCAGGTAGCTGCACACACATGTCTTCCAGACTCCACCTTCCCGGCCTCACTGGCACCAGGACACCCCAGCTGCTGGAGCCGCAGAGCTGGTTCTGGAGCCTGCGAGGGCATGCAGAGCAGCCTTTGCTTGTTTCCTTGGAAAACCTCACCAGCTCAGTTACATATCTCTACTTGGAGGACACTTTGCCTGAGCCATTCCACAGAGAGATGAACTCCACATGTTTGTACTGCAATTAGGCAGGCTTTCAGCAGTGGGTCAGAACTAAAAGAAATCATTTTTTTTACCATCTGGTCCTGTGGAACTGAGTTTGAAGTAAAAGTTGCAGAAGAGTAGTCAATGTATAGCTTAGATGCCTTTACATAATAAAATGTATGCAAAGTGTAAATAATTTTGGGTCTCATTTTGGGGAGGAAAAGGCAAGGGATGGGAAGCTGGCAGAGTGGCTCTGTGAGGATATTAGTAATAAAATGAAAGGACAGAAACCCTTCAACCTGTAGGTAATTGATGTAAATCTGCTCCAAATGTGTGGGGACTGAAAGTCATTTCCATTAGTAGTCCAATGGAAGTGATTGTCCTGTATGTCTAGTCCACCATAGACAGGTGCTACATTGTGGGAATCATCTCATTTCAGTGCCTGCTTGCACCTGTGCTGGAAGCTTTATTCTACCAGCCAGTGACTAGATTAGCATAGGGAATAGACTCAGTCATCCTTCTGGACAGAGTTCAGATATTGAGGAACTTGTTCTAGTAGGAGGTGTCCCTGCCCATGGTAGGGGGGTTGCAATTAGATGGTCTTTAAGGTCCCTTCTAACCGAAACCGTTCTAGGATTCTGTGAAATTCTTCACATAATGCCAGCAAAATTTAGAACTTGTTTCATGTATTCTGCAGGTAAATAAGGGACTTCAGTATTCAGGAGGAACTTTACAGGTCTTGTGGTCACTAGCAAATGTGAACCACAAGAATAGATACGTTCTGACTAATAAAATAAGTTTTCTGATAAAAATAAAGCTTTTACTGAATAAGCAATCGAACTATGTTGGTACTCTTGTTCTATGACGTGTTACCTCTGAACCATGCTCTTCTTGGTGGAATATTCCTCCTCCTCAATCATATTGTGGCATACATAAATGCTGCCCTGGATAAACCATATTCTTAACCTCTGTGTTGTAACATTGTGGGGAAAAAAGAGTTCAGTTTTATTTTTCTTAATTTCATCATTAGATGAAATGAATTTATATCGTGTCCAGCCCAATGGGTATCCAGTTATGCATACACCTTAGGAGTCTAATGTTGAAACCCTGCAGCATCCAGAGGCTGAGTGGAAGCTTTTTTGTTTGGGTTCTTAAGTGGGAGATGAGCTGTTGGGAAAATCTAGCCCAGAATAACAGTTTAACTTTTTATATGGCCTCTTTTATTTTGTTAACATTACCCTTTATCTCCAAGGTTGTAGATATGTTTTTATAAAGAGTAGTTCTGCGAGTTACCACATCTCTGGGCAACATAAATTCAGCCCAGATCAGGCACAGCGTGTTGAGTCACACAGCACACATAATTATACACATCATGGCTGTTCATGCCAGCTTTATTCTTTATGCTGCATCAATGACAACTATGGGAGAAAAAGTGATATTTGATCAAACTCAAATTGCGCAGAGGGAAGGTTTGGCCTTTTTGAACAAATTTAATCTTTTACCTTCAGCTGTGCCAATTGAATGTATTGCATCAAGAGACAGTGAGGTTTTTGATGTGGGATTAACTGTTGTAACTTTGGATTTACTGCCTGGTGGAGCCTTGTCCTGATTTTTACCCCCAGACCACTTACGTGCTGTTTCTTAACATTTCTGCCTTGAACTCATTTTCAAATCTACTAACCTGTCTTCTTCCAACCTATTCTCTGAATTGCGTCTGCAGTAATGTCTGCCAGTTTCTAATGCCTAGTGGCCAGATAAATGACCATTAGGAAATAGTGGATTCATAAAATACAATAATGTATTTTTATGAATGCAATGTTTTAGTGATTTACAGCTGGCCTAAGGCATATATATGGTTATTGTGGACTTCTGTTACTTTTGTACTCTATCCCTTCTCACTGCTTACGCTACCCACTTACAGCATTGTATTTTAGCTCCTTGAATTTGCCTGATTGAAGAAGTCTTTGCAGTGGTATTTCCTAAGCATGATACAAACATATTGGAGATACTTAAAACTTCATGAGGGAGAAAAACTTTTAATATTTAAATATGTTCCCATTGTTTGTGGTGTTATTTTTTTTTGTTATAGAAATCTTCTAAAAGGAATATTCAAAGGGTTATCTTGCCTTAATAAACTTAGGAAACTTTTGCCTTGTCCCTTATGTTGATTACAAATGCAGCTGAAATTACTGTTTTTACTTGCATGTTTTAAGCCATTGCACTGTGTTAGTGATGGAGTAGCACTTCACTGAGCAACAGTACTGTGTTCGCTCAACTTAAATACTGCTGCAAAAGTAGCACAAGAGAAAAATGTCTTTAAGGTTCTACAGAAACTCTGGCTAAGCTGCAGCAGTGGACTGGAAAGAGATGTGGCAGAGAGAGAATCACAGAAGTTAAGGAAAAATTGGTAGAAAGGCAAAGGGAGAGACTGTTGCTTCGGTAAACTGAGAGAGGGATGGCGGAGCAGACAGCATCAAATTGCTCCCCATCTCTGTTCTGGCACTTGCAGATCTACTGAAAACAGGCCAGAAGGACATGCTGAATTTGTTGCTCCCGTGTGCCAGCCTTTTCTGCAGCAGCAAGAGAAACCAATCAGTGCTGCTTCAAAAGCAGCTGGAAACTGAGAAATCCCTGGTCCCCCGCTGCCTGGCAAGCAGCAGTACAGGGTCTTCTCAGTTTCCAGCCACTACAGAGGCTCCATTGACAAATGTGTGCGGCATTTGAAGGAGCACAATGTGACAATGAAAGAACCTGAGAGAGACAAAACAAGGAAGGGGGAGAGAATTAAATGGGAATGAGGGAGCAACTGAAGACAGGAGGACAAAAATCAAAAGAAAAATATGCTAATCACTGCAAAAGGGGCAATAAAAATAAATCATCCTTGTCATATTTGACACCTCTGCACTGCTTTATCAAAGAGTATAGTTGTGATAGGAAGACTAGAGAAAAAGAGGTAAAACTTTACTAATGTTTGCTTTCATTGCCTCTCTGAGATACAGGCATGCTTAATTTAGTCCCCTACTTTCACAAATACTGCTGTGAAGTACGGAGTGACTAGAAGATGCCAGATACCACACAGGAGACCACATGGCACTGTGAATGGGACAGGTCCTACCCTCATCCTCTGTTTCTGAGAGAAGCAGAAAGATTTAAAGAGCCCTGTAAGTCAGGAGAATGGTGCCTTACTGTTGCTCAGAACAACCTGGAGAGAAAACGAATGCTGCCCAAAATAAAGCCAGGGAGCTGGCTCATTTTCTCCTTTCCCTTGTACTTCATTGCATCGGCTATGAGAATGTGTAGCAGAATGGAAACCAGAGTATTACCCATAGCTCAGAGCAAAGCAGCATGACTAGGTTTTATTTCTTTTACCTCTGTCTGCCTGGTCATGAGGTAGGACATCCAAGGTGGGTACTAAGAGCTCAGGGGATGTGCCTGTGGTACATTAATCTCCCAGCTGTTCCCACTTGCACTGCTTGTCCACAATGAAGGGAGATCTGGGGGTTCCAGAACTGAAGTTAGTTACAAAGCAACTAAACTGGAAGGGGCTTCCCAAATGTCCTCACATGGCTCATGGAGTTTTTAGTTCATGCGTCCAGCTTGAGCTCCTTCAAATTAAAATCCCCTGAAACATATGCGGGGTGAACATAGTGTCTTCAGCACCAAATTTTTCACTCCAGATAGCTGCTCTTACTTGGAATAACTTGGTAAGGTAGCATGCAAAAATGAATAGTACTTGGGAGAGAGCACTGGCATCTACAGATTTTCTGGGAATTCTTTGTACTTTCTGAAAGGCCAGAGAAGTGCACCATAAAAACTGAGATAGAAGAATAGAACTGTTGCTGTTAGTTTCAAGACGCAATATCAGGAACCAAGAAGGGGGTAAATTTTGTGTTGCCCAAGTTGGAAGTGGGTAAGCTCAATTTATGGGCATTTGCCTTTGAGCACTGCACAGTCATCGTCTTAAATGAGCTTATCTTTTTAAGCAAAGGAAGGCTTCTGTCCTGGTGACAGGAGTTTTGCAGTTAATAAAGCCTTCTTAAAAAATTCTCATTTATCATTCAGGTTTAAAATAAAATGCTTCCATGTGCTCTCTTAGTTTGACAGTTATTTTCAGTCTTGAGAAATTATTCCTCTAAATTAGTTACTGCTGAGGTAAAAAAAAAGTCTGTTTCTCCAAAGCAAACTTAATTTGAGCATGACCCATGGCATCTCCACAATCCCCAGTATTCAGATCGGTGATCAATTTGTCTTTCTCTGTAGGAGTAGTAGGCAGTGTAGAACTGATTTTTTGTGATATTTTTATTAGTGAGTTCCTGTGTATTATAATTTTGAAAGAACCTACAGATGCTTTAGAAGTTGTAAAATGAGACCACCATCATGTCTGTCTGATCAGGAATCACCCATTGTGTAGTAGGTTAAGAACGAGATATTTTCTTTTTCATTTCATCTGTTCAGTTCATGTATCGTAGATTGGTACCATATTTTCAAATTTATCATTTCAGATTTTTTTCATCTAAGTTAATTTAAAGCAAAAGTATCTTCCTTCATCTCTAAAATCTTAGCTGTATTTTTTTTTTGTCATAGGAGGAGGTGATAGCAAGGGCTGTAGAGGAACTACCAGCATGATAAACAAATACATAGAGATACCTCTCAAAATACTGGGCAAAAACCTATCATACTTTTTGAAATTTTTTTCCTGTTTATGTTTGTCTCATGGACTGGCTCTGATTACATTAATGAGTAATTCATCATAACAGAAACAGATCACCATATTGAAGTAGTTAGTGCTGAGAATCAGTATGTTTGTTATAAACATTACAAGGATTTGAACTTCAGGCTACCTTTAACTCGATCCCTTGGATTGGCTCTTCTCACCATGCAAGCTGCCCAAAAGCTGCCCAAAGGCCCACTGGTTGGTTTGGACTCATCCTCTCTGGAGTGCATTTCATGTGCACTGAGCAGAGCTTCTGGGTTAGTTCCCTGCGAAGGGAATTCAGTGCTTCTGTGCACCAAAACTGCTCTGGGAGCTGAGCCAGTGTGCAGTAAATGGGAACAGTCAGGGGGTGGGATTTGTTGCAAAACTGCATTGCTGCTCTGAACCAAATGGTAATATATAGGCAACCATATATATTTCTGTGGCTTTGGGAAGGCATTGCATATTTTTCTCTGGTGTGCCAACCGAGCAATTTTGCATGGTAACACTCAAATGTGTATTTGTATACTTCTCTGGCCAGCAACTTGTTTTAAGTTCTCTGTGTTTGATGATGCAAAGAGAAAGCAAGCTACACTGAATCATTATGTAAGCAGAGAAATCTTTACATGTGTTCTTTACATGCAACTCAGAATAGTAGATTTTATTTTATCAAGTGATAAAAATTGTGGTTTTCACATAAAAAATATGAAAAACTGGTTTCCTAGCTTCAGTTCTCCAAAAAAGAGAAAATGATGGGTTTGTCAAATTGGGAAAACAGATTAATTTTCTGTGATCAAAGAAGACCCTGCGCTACATAGGTTTTCATGAGAGTGCCTAAAGAGTGAAGAAGAAAAAGTCTGGAATCATGTAGGCTTCATTTAAAGCAATGTGCTTGGTATCATATAGTACATTGAGGTATTGATCATGAGATCAGAAGTCAGAACTTCTGCACGCTAATTTTGATTTTGTCAGTGATTTCAGATTTTGTCAAGTCATTATATGCAGTTTCCTACCTGAGCAAAGGAATATTAATGTTTCAAAGAGCAGAAGAAAGAGTTCAATACTTAACAGTTTACCTTTCTGATTTCCAGTTTATTTATTTGAGTGAACCATTATTTTGTTCTTAAAAGGGTGCTGAATTTCATTTACTACTGCTGGCTAACTTTTTGCACTAAATGTTTTAGTTTTGATTAGTCACATTCATTTGTGTAATTTCAGTTCCTTGGCTGGATTGCTAGAGCTCAGACAAGGTTCTTCTGCAGCTGCTGGTGTAAGTACAAAATCTAATTTCAGTTAATTTGTGCATATATGTTTTTTGCATTTGTTCTCAACAGATGATCGGCACATTGTGAGTGAATGCATATTTCCAGAAAGCCAATAGAAAGGAATGTAAAGTGAGTTGTAAAAAGCATTTGATTGCGAAAAAAGAGAATTCCTACAGTAGTGTACTCCAGTGGCTTTGTGCTAATGCTCTTGAATTTCTTCCACTGGGATCTGATCCATAAAGGGATTTGGTTACTTAAAATAGCAGTTACGTCCTAAAGTTCTTAGTATGTGCTGTTAGAACTTCATCTCAGCTTCTGTTTAAGCTTAATAGAGTACACCCATGTTCACACCTCAGATTATACCCACAATCTGCCTTTCAGGCTTTGCTGCCTGCCCAAGGGAATGGTGGCACCTGAAATGATAGGCACCGCAGGAAATGCAAGCAGATGTGCTCTGCTGCCACCAATATGCCTGAGCTCACCGAGAGCCTCCTTATTCTGACCTGGGGGCTCTTTTGCCACCTGTGATTGTGCATTTGCACATATCCAGAGCTATGTCTGTCAATTTGCAGGTTACTGCTGTAAAGACCTGACAGATAGACCAGCTCTGGTGCAACAATGCTGGGGCTCTCCAAAGGGCTTTGTTTTGTATGAGCGCACAAGCAGGAAAGATTTCTCCTTGTAAAAGGCTGCCATCCACTTCTGCGCAATATCCAGTTTGATCCATATTCTTGCCAATAATATTTTGAGGATAGTGTCCCAAACTGTACTTTTCCTATCCCCAGATGAGAAGCTAAGTTTGCCCAGAGAGTTGGAAAATGCTGCTTCCTGGGGAGCTGTCAGTCCGCTGTGACTCCAAACTCCTAATTAAAACCAGCTTCTAGAATGTCTTTTTCGCTCATGCCTTGAAATATCATTCTAGTTTAGGAAACTTTAAGACACAGCCATGCTCAGCTCCTTCCTGAGTCTGAGAGAACTCAAACCTATATTCACTTTCTGGACAACCTCTGCCTCTGGGCACCTTATCTCCCTTTCTAGTCCCGGTCCTAGAACAACACGAGTGTACTTGTCTCCTCATAAGGAGATATTTTCGTGAAATTTTCCACCTCAGTTTTGCAAAACCAAAAGTTTCCTGATGGTCTACAGATAGCTTCAGATCTAGTTTTTAATCTGAACTGGAGGCTGTCCACAGGAGTGTTTAGAGATAAGGTCTCAGTTCAATCTGACAAAATGCTGGGAGCTTCATCTTCAAGGTGTTTCTGATTTTCTTCTTTTAAAGAAACACCAAAAATGTATAGTATCGCCCCTTCCACCCCAAGTTTACGGCAAGAGCTGCAGGAATTATCACAACTGCATCTCTCAAACAGATGTTTTTTAAAAATTTTAGCAGACTTTTAAAATTTCAATTTGGTCATCCTTTTAAAATTTGATCTCTAAAGAAAGCTTGCAGAACTCCCTAGTAATTGTTATGGGTCACCTGGCATATCATGGAGATCAATACTTCTTACCCTCAACCATTAACCATTACATCCCTATTACAAGTGAGTATAAAGAGACAGACAGCTCAGGCTTTTACTTTAGCACAATCCATAAAGATTAATTAAAAAACAGGCCCAGTACAAATTATGCCAAAAGAAAAAAGTCCAAAGCATGAAAATAAGCCAAAAAAAGAATTACATCATTTCCTTGTATCTTCCCTAAGGACAAGGAATTGGAGAGTATGAGTCAGTCTCAAGAAATGAAATAAAAACAGCCCAGCTTTTAGTGACTTCTTCTTGTTCTTACCTTCTGGAGCAGAGCAGGCCATCCAGTACAAGCAGCAGAAATCTGGCTGCCTGACAGGTTTTAAGAGAGGAGTGAAGGTGCACTTGTGGATAGCTTGGCTTTCTGGTTTGTGACAAGATAACAGCGACCAAGGAAAGTGGACTTGAATA